>JAVKLA010000062.1:10078097-10090402 GCA_034782735.1 Sagittarius serpentarius | reverse complement strand
CGGGTTTATGCTTATACCATCCACTAGTGATGTGTGAAATTTGGCTGCTATCCTTAAATCCACCTAATGTGGCTTTACCGTCAAAGTTCAGCAAACCTTTTGCAAGAAGGAACAAACTGTAGACACTTTAATACGTGAGAATGAAAAATGAATAGAAGTACTTTCTGTTTGAGCATGAGCTTGCTTTAGGAGGTTCAGGAAAATCTCCCTAGAGACTACAAAGATGGTTGAAACTGTAGGAAGCGATCTTCTAGTTTGCCAGTTTACTTCAGCATCCTGCATTTATGTCACAGCAGGCTGAAATGGTCCTATATGCACACGCAACCATCACGTACCCTAGCAGTGGAAAACTGAAAGAACTCTGTAACTAGTAAAGGCATATGACTCTCTGAAGTTTTGTCACTGCAAGAAAAGGCTGCTTTGGGTGTAGACTATCTTACATCAAATTTCTAATCGGGATGTTTTTCGTTGTTGCCTCTGAATTTGCCCTAAGAAAGAGTAAATGGTGTTGCAGTATGGAAGTTTGCTGGTACAAAAGTCATTATTCACAGTTCATTTTGCTATTGCTGGAATCATCTCTTTATTAAACATTCATTATGCAATCTTTTTTTAGGACCCTGAATTTCAAAAATATTGACTGTTTCCTCTCTTGCACTTAATGATAGTTTTTCAATATCTGTCTAAGGATTGTCTATGCCTCTGCATAGTGTAAATAATACCACACAATCTTTCATTTGGAGCTCTGACAATACACTCTTCAGAGTATATCGATTCTTATAAGCTCATCTATCATTACAAGGAAGAAATCTCCTGAAATAAAGGATAACATTTTTCCCATGTTGTAGTTGTTTTGCTATGATGAATTGACCAGTGTGCTTATTCAAATTATCCCAAACTGGGGTTTGATAGTTTAATATAATTTCATTTATTATTTCTCTATAAATGGTCAGAGTGAGGTGCCAAAAAATGTTTTACTGAACTGACTTGGGCAATTATCTTTCCACTCTTTCCTCCTGAAACTTTCAAATTGACCTTCATATATGCATTTTCTGAAATAAAATTCTTCAGAACCTGCTCTATAGTCATCCATCCCTAGTATAATAAACAATCTTGTTGGTGAAGTTGCTTTCCAATGCAGTCATGAACTTGTAATAAACTATGATTTAAGGGGGTGAAAAGCCACTGAAAAATGGAAAAGAAGAAAAGAGATCATTCTAATTTAAATGAGAAAGCAAATGGTTCACAGTTGTAGGTTTTGCGAATAATAGAGGCTTGGGAAATAACATTTTTAAATCTGTGGAAAAAAAAGAAATTCAGCTTTAAGCATTTTCATGCTGTGCCTAACTTTCACATTTTTTATCAAATATGTAGTTCTTACCTACATTGTCGGGTGTAGTAAAACATACTTGGATAGTATATCTTTTACTGAAGTCTTGCATTTGTTACTGTACTAAAATATATAGATGTAAGTGGCAATATTATAAAATTATTCTGATTTCTATTTGTGTGCTCTTCTGATTTGATCTAATCTAAGCAATAGTATACAACAGTTCAGCTTTAATGTACTGTTTGAATAAAATTCAAGTAGATTCTATACATATTGCTGTTTAGGTTTAATTTTATGGTCTTGGGGGCCATCAGCTTTGCTGAGCTGATGCCACACAGATGCAATTAAAAAGGTTCATTGCAACTGAATAATATAATTCTGAGTGTCTGTTTTAATATGCTTTAAAGTGGTCAGGAAACATGCAAACATAAGAAGAAATCTGTATTTTAATAACATGTTCTTTAGTAAGATTTTTAGAACTGTCTAAGGGATCAAGGCTCCTAAAACACACACAGATACACATGCATCCTTACATATATACAGTTCAAATGACCCAGTTTTATCTTGAAATAAGACATTGTATATATAACATGTTTAAAACACTACTTAGTTTACAAACCACAGGTAGTGATTTAATTTTTGTAGGACTGCTATAAAGTAAAGTTCAAAGCAATTTTCTTCCTACAGGGCCCTGAATCAGAATATAAAAAATAACCTCTGGTTCAAGGAGGAGAACACCTCCTTTAAGCACCTTTCATTTTAGCTCAGCCTGGAAAACAGCTAAAGCTATTTTCTGAGAATATCTGTAAGTCAAAAAATAAATTTAAAAAAGGCAGCAAAACCCACCAACTGAGATTACCTTTAATATGTTTCTACAATATTTTTTCTAAAAAATGAATTATCATGTTTATGAAGGAAGATCAAAAAAGGACATTTTAAACTTAAAGAAGGATCAAAGGGAAGGAGTAGTCAATGTGGCTAGGAACAACAATTGCACCATAAATGTGGAAACATTTATTTTATCTAATGTTTAAAAAAAATTAAGAAAAAATATTAAGAAACAGCTGATTTGCTTTGCTGACTTTAAGGCTTAAAAGTTAGTATTTTGGGTCATAGAACTAAAGATTTCCTGAAAATAACTTTTCCCGTAAATTTCTCTTTACCTTTCCCCTCCAGCAGTTTTCTGTCTCACTCTTTCTTTTCCCTCCATGCTTTGAGACATGAAATTAAGTCAGAATCTCTCTCTGCTGGGTGTTGGCTTTCTCACTTTACTTCTTACATTTCAATCTGATTTTCTACAAATTCTTAGATAAAACCCCTTTTTAAAGATGTTTTCATCTCACAGATCTTAACTTTTGTATTGTGGTTGATTTGCTGGATTCTAAACTGAAGAAAGCAAAAGAAGGACTGGGTTAAACATTTGTGCACACGCACACAGACAGAACTTTTATTCAAAAGGACATGTAAGCTGATTCAGCACCAAGCCTCAAACAAACACCACCGTTTCTATTTAAATACTCTTCCTAAGCAATATTTCCAAAAGGATTCACTTAAACTGAGATTCTTACTTAGATGACAATGTTGGTAGTTATTATTCATGTTTACAAAGCACACTCAAGGTGTTTCTATAGAGTCTGATGATTTCTTTTTTAATTTGCCAGGAGTAAATATCTGTACCACATTCAGGATGGTGGTAGTCTGTCTTGTTTCTTAACACTCATGGGGTTTTTGTGTGTGTGTGTCTGTGTGTCTGCATGTGTTATATCTTTTATAAGTTTTTATAAGTTGTGGAAGCCTGAAAATGGCTTCTATTTCTGTCTGATTTCTTCAAAACTTTTTTAATTTTTTGTTGTTATTGAAATCAGATATGCACGATGTTACCTGATTTAATTTCCTACTTCAAATTTCAGTGATAAAAAAACAGCTATTCAGAAAAAAACCCCAAACTTTATTACTTCAGTATAGTAATATTGAGCCATAATAAATGTTGACTCTCAGTATAATAAGCAACAAAGATGTATATACGTCTTTCAAAGAAATAAAAGCCCTTAACAGACAGCAAATCTCACTGCCAGCAGTGTGATAATACAGCATCAGAATTAAGTTTTCAAATGCTATTGTCCAGCACCAAGATTGTGTGAGTGGCTAAGTACTCTGCATTTTGAAAAGCAATAAGCAGCTACTCAGTCTCTTGTATGCAGGGAGATGGAAACTTGCTACTGATGTTTTTTCTGCATTTGGGGTTTAAATTCACTCCAGAAAGAAGTCTGTTGATGGTGGCAGAGACTCAGCACGCTGTATTTTAATAAATAGCTAGTCAGTTCTTCCCCAGAAAGTTAAATATTGTATTTAAGTCACACATATGCAAATGCTTTACAACAGAACATACATGTCGATTCCTCAGGCGTGTTAAGAAAGTCGACCTCAAGTGTTCAGTTTCTCAGTTCATACTGAGAGTACTGTGTATCACTGAAAATCGGTGTCTTTGTTCTTGGTAACATAGTACTATCATTCATGATTCATAGAGAGAAATAAGAATTTCAGAAATTCTTATTTCAGAAAACTGAATGTTTCTGTTTTACAGTATGTTCAGGGGAACAAAAATACATTTTGTTTGGGAAGATATTTTTGTGTATTCTTCTGTGACTCATATCTGTGACCTCTTAATCTATGGGGAAAAAAAATTCTCTTCCTTCCAAATATTTCTTATGTTTCGAGATATCTTACCAGTTTGGATGCTGCCTGGGGTGTATGATGCTTGCTAATGACCGCACATTTTCATTTCATTTACTATTATCAGCGTTTTTTTCACAAGAGTCTTGGCTAATCTTCTGTTGGTCTGAACCTACACAGTAATATTTATCACTGGTTTTGATCCAGAACACTCCTGAGAAGCACGGGATCCACTCAGAAAGGGCTGTACATACTTTCAGGTTTGATTCAAACATCATGCCCTCTTTGTTTTTCAAAATTTTTCATCTGCACAGTAGAACTTTACTCAGGGATGTCTCTAATTGTTAGCATCCTCTGATGTTAAGGAGCTACCTAAAATTCTGCAGCCTGGCACCTGAAGCAGATGACTGCACCATTAGCCCCAGTAGCTTTCCCAAATATGCCTCATCTTAGGCATTTCTGGTTTATTTCATTGAAAAAAATGACAGGCAATGCAGAAGATGAGTTGATTAAGGGCAGATTTCCTCAGAAAGAAAGGAATGAATGGACATTATGTCCCACAAGAATAAAATTAATATTTTGTCTATTTCATCTACTCATGAGCAGGGAAAACACCCACAAACAGCAAGAGGGCTTCAGTACCAACTACATCATATAATAATAGGCAAAGTATCAAGGAACATTTGACTGATTTTGCACGAGAAATACCCCGAAGAGCTAGGCATACGTATTATGGAAATGCAGGATTTTTAGTGGCTTGCTTTGAGGTCTCATCTTTTAATTTTTCAGTCTTTCTTTGATGTTTCCCAAAAGAAAGGGGTGGTTAAAGACATCGCTCCTTCAACAGGGACAAAATTATTTTGTACTGTTGGATTTTGTAAATGGCCAGAGGCAATTATCCAGTCCGGGTCTCCTTCTCCAGGTGTAATTTTCACTTTCCTCCACTGATCAGAGCTACTTGACTTCTTTATATAGCCCAGATCCCAGTTAATTAAGAGTCCTTGTTTTCCCTGAAGTATCTGATATATTAACTACATAACATTGGAGTAAATTCCTTTAAAAAGTGGAATCCATGTATATGCAGTTACATGAAAAAAATCTCTACGCAAAGTGTAACTTGTTCAGTACTTGCTTTGGTATTTTTACTGTTCATTAATGGTAACAACATCAAATATATTGTAAATCTTTGTATTAATGATAGCATTACGAGCTACCAAGCCCATCAGTATGAGTTTCAACTTGCTTATAATATGTCCAGAAAGAAACACAGTTTTAAGAATGTCACGATCCTTCTCTGCGTCCTCTTACCCCTGTGACCCACATCTGTGATCTCTTAAATTGAATGTATTGCTCATTTATTACCAGCTCTATTTTAATTTCCTCTCCAGCTAACTCTGCAAATAAAAGACTTCTAGCTGTTTTAATTTTCTCTTCTGACAGCAAAAGACATATCTGCATGATTAAAATGCCAGATATCTTTATAACTGTTATCAATTACATTAATTAATAGAAAATAGCAGTAGAATTTGCACGGGGAAAAAGTATTACTCTAAATCTTTGTTAATTCACAGTTGTCTGTAAGATACCATTTCTTCCACACCCCACTTATTTTTCACCCTTTCATGTATTCATTATTAATAAACGCTTCTCTAAAAAGTATGACGTATAGTTGCTGTTTGTATCAGCACGAAGTATAGACCTATTGGGGCTGCATTTCTCAAACTAAGAAGAAACGGAAATTTCTGTCATAAAACAAACAGGACTTATTAAGTGCCTAAATTATGTAAGAGCAAGTGGTCTGTATGACAATTATATATTTTTTAATTAACTGAGACTACAGACCGTGGATTTACAGTGCAATATTTTTTTTAAGTCAGAATTTTCCCTGAATTCTGTTTCTCCTGATGTCTATTCACAGCTTCTGAGTGGAAGTCCAGGTCTCCTATCAAGAAGGTGCTAAGCTCAGACTGAGCTCCGTTTGCGCCAGGCACGGGAGCAGCCCGACACGGCTTCACAGCCTGGCAGGCTGACATGAACTGGAGCGCAAGAGCAGATCCCAGTGACGACAGGGCAAAATGTTTCGGACTTAGCATTTGCTGAGGTTCTGAGGGTACCTTTACACTTTCTGGTGTGGGCAGATAACCCCACTTACATTAGTGAAGCTCCTTCCCGCAACCTAACTAGTCCCGTGAAAACATTAATGTTAGGAAAAGTTCATGCACCTTGCTGGAAAGCGTGTTTATTCAGTATGGATTCGACAAAACATTCCTGTGGGAACAGTGGCTTATTTTGCCTAAGAGGGGAGGTAAGGAAATTTTACATGGGTTCAGAGCGTGAAGGTTTCTATCTGTCTGTACCAGCACTATACCCACAATAATCCTCTGGCTCTCCCGCTCAGCCATTTTGGTCTCTCTGGCCTCTTACCACCTACCTCAGCCAGTGACCTTTTGTTCTGCAGCCTGGGCCTCTCCGAGAGCCCCTGGGATCTACCTGAATTTGCCATTTGCCGCCTGTCCCTCGTTGTGCTCTTTTCTTCCCCCCTCCCCGCCCCAAGCTGTACTGTGTTCAGCTGCATACTGAGCACCAGCGCGTGGAGGGGCAGGCGCAAATCTTTCAGAGGTTTTGAACTTTTTTCTATAAAATAAATCTTACCACTTCTTTCATTCGGTACCATAAGAGCTTGCCAATGTCTGTATAATTTATGCTGGTGTTATCATTTTGTAGAAACGCTGCCAACCTTATACTTTTATTTAATTGTTTCTTTGCACGCACTATTTTTTGATGAAATTTTGGTTTTGGTTTACCATGGTGTTTCTTTTTTTGTTTAATGGACAGTCATGATATATCTATACATGTATGTATTGACAGATAGCTGGTAATTTATATTAGTTTAATGGGCAGTTTAGGATGAACACAGTGATCTTTCTTTGAATTTCTTAATTAAAAAGCCCAAGCAGGTCTTTATAAGAATACTCAAATTAATATTGACGTGCTTGTTTTATTTCCTGTTAAAACTGATATCCAAGACATATGTTGATAGTTGAAGTAATATGGGAAACTGAAATTTTACCTTCTAAATTGAAGGCTAGACTCTCATTGTCTGGTAGGAAAACTCCATAGAAGTGCTTGAAAGAAAGGCACCTGAAGGAAAAAACCCAATCACTTTCTCCAAAACATTCTGTATCCAGCAGTGGAGTTCTCCTTCTTACCTTTAATACCTCTACATTTCACAGAATAGCTGTTTGTAGCAGATCAAAACCACAAATTGACATGGACCAGTAAGAAAAGCTAGGACTCTAGTAGGGCTTCTCTCTTCTTGTTTCGTAACACTGCTGCTATAGAGCCAGGCTACAATAAACATCTCCTTCCGTTTTCTTGTAGAAGATAGAGAGCATGAGGCCGCCGTACTTTCCCTGTTTAACTGTACTTAACACACGAATCTCACCCTCTCTGAAGATCTTCTGACAGGAATGAAAAAGTGAAATGCTACAGAGAGCTTGCCACAGAGGCAGTTTTCATGCATGATTTTTAGGGAAAGTTAAAACTTTTCAGGGAAATTTCTGAGACAAACTTGGACTCTTGGACAAACTCAGCATTGGACTCTGCTGCTAGACAATACTGCAGTAATTTAATCCTCTAAGTTTAGCTGCCTATTAATTACTTAAATTTTAAATATATTGAATATCTTTTAGGCTTAGAATTTTAGCAGATCAGGGTTTACAGAATTGTTTTATTTTGTCAATAAACAAGCCAGACATCTGCAGGTTAATGCATTTGCATAATACTTCATGATGATTATATTTACCATAAAAAGATAATCTGTCATTTGGAACACTTATCATCTATTTAGCTGATTTTAACAGCCAAAGAACTTTGGAAAAATGGCCGTTTAGTGACCCCAGAAATATATTGACTATGGTGCATTTAAAAGGTGCTTGGAATAATACAATTAAAGCAATGGATAAGCAATTTAATTTCAAACTTTGCAGCTCAATGACAGTAAAAGAAGTTTAAATTCCTCTATAAGTGTATTCTTCCTTTTTTCCATAAACTATTTCATGAAGTTGTAATTTTTAATTTTGATTATTAAAAGCCTAGCTCAACTGATTTTCTAATGTAAAATATCACAAGAGATTTGTTATTGTTCTTGTTGTTTAAAGACTAAAATTGGAACCTGGAATAAAAAAAGAGGTCAGAAGACTAAGCAGCTATCTATAACTCGTATAAACCAAAGAAACAAAATGAATAGCAGAGAGTGTTAACAGGGGATAAAGTCAGGATCCCCAGCTGTGAGCGCACTTTCTCTTTTGTCTTCCTGTGTTAAAACCAAGAGCTAATATATTGTATCGTTCTTGAATATGCAGTGCAAAAGTACTGCTGTTGGACTGTTCATGTATGCTCATCGTCAGAATGGATTACAGTGCCCACCAGTTCTGTCAAGTAAGACTGTATTACACTCTCTTTTTAGGAAAGTGCTGCAAATAGTTATAAGCGGGTTTTGTTTCTTTTCTTCTGGAAGATGCATTAGAGTTAAAAATCTTTTGAACAGCTACAACCAAATGAACAGCTTCTTACAGATACTGTATGAAACATTCTTTAGAAGTCCTGACATAAACTGTGTTCATCACTAAGATAACAGAGAAAAAACAATGAAATAAAAATTAGCTATTTTCCTCTCTTAAGGTCACAAATACTGGCCTTACAGGAGAAACATCAGTCACTGCTGCTAATAAAAGGAACTCTCATGTTAACATACATTTATGCTCCTTATTTCATCTCCAGAAAAGTAAGGCAGCAAGGAATCTCAGGAACTCAAAACAGCTCATCAGTGCTGACAATCATCAATAGCACAGCACAGTATTACATTGATTTCAGTAGACATTGTTGCCAGAATGTCAACCATGTCCACTAATTAATTGGCCACTATAGATGAGAAGAAAGAACAAAAAAGTACAATTTCAGCACTTTCAGATACGGCAGCTTAGGAATCCTTTTATATACTTGTCTCTCATATACCAGGCAGCTTTTTTTATGTATTTGGAAACCACTTCACCATATAAAGTACAGATAAGTGTAGTGATTATGCTCTGATGTATTTTTTATTTGAGCGCAATTCTTGACAGATTATTTATGAATTCTTAGGCTCCATGCTATTTTCAGTATAGCTTTTATCTTTATCTCCTTTATTGGTCTTTGTGCCTCTAGTTTTACCTTTGACCTGCTAAAAGAATCAACCTGGAATTTTTCAAGATTTTTTTTCTTCCTTTGTGAAAAGTTTTGTAGAGGAATATTCTTTTAGGTGGGAAAAAAAAAATATTTACCAGTCTCAACATTTGAATTTCTGGAAAGAAGGAAACAATTTTTTGTTGTTTACCCTAAAATAACCAATAGCCTGTAAAACAGGGTGCAAAATAATTTTTTCTTGGGTTCAAAATAAAACAGCTACACTAAGCAATTGAAAGAGACTCACAGGCGTGTATTCATCTGGCTAGATATAAACATCACGGTGTAGGTGTCTACCTCTGAGTTAGCCATTGCAGAATCTCTCCAAAGACACTGGACATCTAGGCTGCAGAGATAAAGAGGGTTAGGGAATGTTTCTTCCCATCCCAAAGTATGTCAGATGAACTGTATATCTCTGTGGTGATCACACATGAAGTCTGAAGTGACTTGCTCAGCCACAGTTGTCTAAATTTGTGAGAATACCTCTAGCGACAGGGACTGTCTCACCATAGCAGGAGGAGGCTGTTGGGTTTGTTGGGTTGTTTGGTTTCTGGGCACACCAAGAAAAAAGCATGTCTTTAGAGAGGCAGAAATGAAACTACTATAACATAACAATACTGCAATGTCACAGGTCTCCAAACTAGCCCCATCCTGGCCTCAGTATGGCCATTTTGGTGGATCGGCTAATTAGTTTGGCTGAGACTGCAGCTATTAGCATTACACAAATACAGTCATGCAGCTTTCAGAACTAGAGCTATTTTCTGTGTTTTCTACTGTGCAGTGCCATGTCAATACAACAGCTTTCTTGCTCTTAGCTCAAGTCTCTTTGTATACTGTCCCATCAAGTCCTAAATAGTTTTTTGTTTTCTAAGATACAAAAACTGTCAGTACCATTCAGCCAAGGTTCTTCTAGTTCACGCTGAGAATATAATGGTTTTCTGAACAGTTTCAGTCAATACACTTGACAATCTGAATACTCTGGAATCATAGCGTCAATCTGTTTATTTACTCAGCCTGTGAAGGAAAAGTCCTTCACTTTTAATTAATTTATTTATTAAAATAATTCAATACTCAAATGTCCTTCATGAAAGTTACAAAGTTCTTTCTTTCCTCATGCTGCTGGAAATCACTATTTTTCTTTTCTTTCATAACTGCCAACAACCATCAGTTAATCACAAACAGACCAGCAATGACGAATTAAGCATGAAGCTTCTTTCTTTGCCTGTGGCCATCCCTCAAGTGTCAACCTTTTAAGGACTAGTAGCTCCGCATCCTCATGTTTCTTGAATTGGATCTTGAAACTGTATGTTTTCAGTCAGTTTGTGTAAGTCATGTTCTTCATTTGGGGACCCTCAACTTCGCAAGAAAATTTATTTTTAATAAAGTTATTTGCTGAAAAGAAGAGATTATTCTAAGGGCGTGAAGAGCTGTTCAGCAGAGAGCACACCAATATTCCACATTGAGCTAATCAACTCCTACTTTTTTAAGACCTTCCTCTGGTGCATTAAGGTTCGTCTGCAAGACAAGGGGTTAATTCTATTAGGAACATCCTCATTTAGAACTTGACTAACTTAATGTACTCTGTTTTGATTTCTGATGTGTAAAGAACTAGAAATATTTAAGGTGTGTCTTGCATACTTTTATTCCTGCTCTTTTGCTGAGGCAGGTGTAAACATCACTGGTTAGCTCTAATTAAAATGTTATTGCTTCTTCTCGAATATTTATTTCAAAAGTACTTATGTGGTGTTCACTAGGTATGCTCTATGCCTTGGCAATTTTTTTCTGAAGTACCTACTGTAATTAGGTTTAGGGACTTTATAAGCACTTTGATCTTTGGCTAATATTCATATAAACTAACATAAATTAGTATTTGCCAAACACTTTGCATGGGTTTTTTTTTTTTTTAAACAGCTGGCCTTATTTTAGTTCTAACAGTACTTTTTCCTCCCATTTAAATTGGAATGGAACAACAATGTACAGAAAAAAGCTATGAAGCGCCATTTATTTTCTCTCATATTTCTTGAGCTATCTCTGAATTGAAGACATCATTCACCTGCCTAAAAGTATTTGCTAAATTCACTTAAATCTGAAACAGAGTATCTTGGAATTTTTCCTAGTTAAGTAAAAAAGTGAGCAGAGTGAGTATATAGTCTTCAAAGACTAAATAACTTTGCAAAATGTGGGAAGAGTTGATTTTACAGTATTGTGCATGGCATCTAACTGGCTAACAGGAGATAGAAATGCATAAATCTACAGATAGGATACAGTAGTGGGTAGAGTTGATCTTCATCTCAACTTTACATGCTTTCCTTATTCTTAATGTGTTATTAAGTAATCAAATGAAGAAGTAAATTTGCTTAAAGAAAAGGTAAGAAAAAAATTCTCACGTCAAAGAAAGAATCTTTCAATACTCTTTACACTGTAGTAGATGGTGACAAAATAGTAATAAGACATCTCTCTTCTGCCAAGATTTCTTAATTGTACTCCACTGTAATCACACTAATGAGGCACTCTTCTTAGCTGGGATGACATTGTTCTTTTGCACTAAAAATGAATTACTCTGATGTAAATTGAAAAATCAGTTATTTGACTATTTGAAGCATTGAATCCATATTAGGTTGCCTCAGGTAAATACTACGTAACAGTGAGGATATAAGCATTACACAGCCTACTTTCTAGAAGGTTTATGTATGTGTAAAAAAGAGCATATTATTTTTTCATTGTTATTTCCGTAATAGGCAAGCAAGAAGACAAAGGAAGTCATACAGATCATTTTTGGTAGTGGTTGTTTTTCTTGTAAAACGCATAAAATGCAAGCCCCTTCATGGTACCTTCAACCTCTGGACAAAGCGAACAAAAAAATCAGAAATTCTGCCTTTGTGTATTTCAGACAAATAACTGTTATACATGTTGTTGGTATATATATAGTATGGATCAGTGGGAGCTACTTAATCACTTATCAATCCTTTGGACAGATTTCCTTCAGTTGCATCTGTTGAGGATTAACCCCAGCCAGCAACTCAGCACCACACAGCCGCTCACTCACTTCCCCGCCACCCACGGGGGAGAGATGGGGCAGGGA
>JAVKLA010000062.1:10059629-10073036 GCA_034782735.1 Sagittarius serpentarius | reverse complement strand
CATCCCACTGGGTGGGGGGGAAGTGAGTGAGCGGCTGCGTGGGGCTGAGTTGCTGGCTGGGGTTAAACCACGACAGAAGGCTATCTTGCCCTCTTAGTGTCATATAAGAGAGTGATAGATCACTGTTTTATCTGTTATATAAATAGAGATGAAATTATACCTGCAGGTAAATCTACAGTTAAATATGTACTCATGTCTGAGAAGCTCTAAGTAGAAAGTGGTTGTTGACATGTTGGACAGAATTGGATACATCTAACATACTATCGGTTTGGCAAGCCTCTTTGGGTTTTATGAAATATAACTCAATTAAAGGAAAGACAAACAATATGCATTATACAGATAATTGTAGAGTTCAAAATCCGTGTGGAAATATCAGTCAATGTAAGAGGCTAATGTCTGTAGTACGAAACTGAGGTGAAATAAAATTGTTTTATTTCATACTTTTCGTTGAAAATATATATAACTCTCATAATTATTTTCATGTAGTTCTCTCTTTCTTCTGTCTGTTAATTTGCCCAGTGAGTTTTGACATTACTGTTCAGTTCAATCATAACTGTAAGTAAATCTGCTCATTGAATTTACAGGACACCTTTTACCACAGTTACATATTTTTAACTGGCATACCTAGTATACATTTTTTGTTCTTAGTTTTTCTTTCTCTGTATTCCCTCTGTTCTCTGCTGCTGAACGAAACGATGCCTGAGAATCACATCCGAGAGCTGTTATCTGCATACACTCAAGTTTCTTCTCTACCTCTGCCTGTTTCAGTGCAAAGGAGGCTTGAGAACACTTGGCATATACACGAGCGTACTTGTAAAAGCAAGGACACTTGAAAATCAGAGGGATGTCTCTCTGTTTGTCCAAAGAGAGACATAGTTCTTCATCCGGATCTGATGGTTAGAACCTTTTCTGACCTAAAGATTTCATGCGACATCCAGAAATGAGTAACCATAGTTTTTAATCTTTATTTTCTTCTTTCAAATTTTTACACATTTTTCACACGTGTTTTCTGGTATGTTTTTATTCAGTTGTAAGATGTCTGAAAGATGTAGTGGGCATTATCATTATGAACAAAAGTAGATGACATTTACAGTGGCAAAGCCTAGAACACTTTGCTTTCAAAAATTTAAATGAGCTCAACATATTTCTAGTCATTGTCATACCGTTCCACATACAGCTTAATTACGGCTCAGTTCTTGTTCTGATCCCACCCGTTTGCCTTATTAAACCATACAACTGGAGAATTTAGATAACCACAAACACTGAAATATTCCTATGGTTAAAAATATTTTTTAACAATAATTCCATCTTGTTTCTGGTCCTGGAATTGTTTAGACAATTTCCCAAACACTGTCTCTAAAAAAATGTTCTTTTTTCTGTTCAGAAAATTTAAATAGAGGTTTCTTTATTAATACTGGGACTCATCAGGGATTTTTCAAAAATGGTGTAAGGAATAAGTACTCAGATCGCCTCATGAGATCGACCGAAGATAGTTGGTAGTCAGCATGTCACCTAGCAGAATGGTGAAGCCATCAGATGCAACAGAGATAGGGCGAGACTTGAAAACTGATAACCAGAACACTGTCAGTCCCTTAAGACTGTGCAGATCTGACTCTCAGTGGGCCGAGAGAAAACATTATAAGAAGAAAACATGTATTATCCCATTTGGATCATTTGCCACAAAGTCTTTTTAGTCAAGGCATTTGGCATCTTAGGATGAGCTCCAAATAAAATATTGGTTTTGTCGACAGATCCTGTAGCCCCTGTTTCTGTTCCTTACAGTTGTTTTCATTTACCAATGAATTCGTTTCCAGTGAGAGAGCATGAGTCAGTCATGACTCAGAATTCATTACACATGCTTTCAAGTGGAAAAAAGAAAACAAAAGGAAAAAGAACAATTTATTTTCTGATTACAGTTGTCAATGACACTGCAGGTTCCCCATTTTCAAGTGACAGTCACCTTTCACTGAAAGAGCTGCAGATATGGCTCAAAGATCATTTTATCACAGTTAGTAATTTATCAGCACAGAAGAAAGACTTACTGCATATGCTCGTAAGTGCGACTGTGAAGGTGCAGTGGACTACTCATCTGAGCAGACAGCTCTATGGTTGGATTTAACAGTAGGTGCAGCATATACAAGGTAGAATATTAGTATGATTAGTGAGAACAGGCATAACTAGGATCTTATGAAAATAAGCATGTCATGGTAATCTTCAAAGTGATGGATTAATGATTAAAAATCATTAAAAAAGAAAGAAAGTAGACCTCTATACACTCTGTGAAAGGATCACTCTTGGAAGCATCTAGGCTATTAATGGGTTCTTACTATTTAAGATTTATTTTTGACATCGTCACTGAAACAACTAAATCTTTGAGGTAGGTAACTCATTAACTGCAAGATTTTATTTCCTTCTACTTAACTAGCTGATCCACTCCACTGATCTTTTGTGATAAACATACTTTTGCCACAGCAGCAGCGTTTGGCAGTTGTTATAAGAACATGTTTTTTAAATCAGTAATTTTTATTATTTCATGTTCTTTTACAGTAATAATAAATATGAACAGAAAGATGAGTCTGTGACATGTTAAAAAGAACCTTTCAAAGAGGAGATGATAGGGATCCTAAGCACAGTTTAGTTTACCAGTAGCATTTTACTTAGTTTGCCTGTTCCTGATTTAATTTTGTATAGATTAACCTAGTTGAATAATTGCATAAATTCCTTTGGGTTTTTGTTTGTTTGTGTTTGTTTTGGTATGTGTAAATATATGTATAAGCAAGTAGCAGTTTGCTTTTTATTTATGAAAGTGAAAAAGCAATCATTCTTCATGAGAACTGAAAGGTTGCTGCTTTTGAGGATAGTAAAGATTATTTCCACACATTATGTAAGAGTAATGAACATTTTGATGGTGAGCTAATATTAATGAAGTCTTGTTCTGTTTTTCCTGTACTACATATGATATTCTGCTTGCAACTTTCAGATGAGAATTTAGTCAAGCAAGGTTATTGTGATGACAGAAATTTAGATGATATTCTCACTGCCTTCATGTTATTTTATGTATGATTTATATAAGAGATATGGTTGAGAATTATTTTTTAAAAAACATTGGAAAATGTCAGGTTATTGAAAATATATCCTTTCATGACAATAGAGCTGTTTTAATAAAAACATCATCGTGGAAGCTTTCCTGAGTCCAAGACTGAATATCTTGTCACATCTGTATACAAACCCTCTGAGAAAAGAACAACTGTAACAGATCGTTTCTGGACTGTAGGAACTCTAGGAATAAATCTCTCTCTTTCTCTCTCTGATTTGATAGAGTGAGTTCACTTGGGGTTTTTTATGTCAGGTGATATTCCTAGAAAATAAAAGATTCATGATTTTTCAGCTTTTCTTTCTCCTCTGGAATATTTGATAGCATATAGAAAATAACATCAACAAGAGGAAGTAACTACCTGTACAGCCTGAACATTGCTGCCTCACCAGATGTGTGAGCAGCAGTGGAGTCTCTGCTCTTAATAAGGTGGCACCAATCTTGAACTCTTGTCCATCCAGGAGAAATTAGCCACTTCGGTACATCATTAGAGGAATTCTTGTTTTTCTTTTCCTTTCCCACAAAAAATGTCAACTTTCTGTATTTGCAGTCTAATGTTGGATAGAAATTGATGTCAAAACTTGGGAAATTTTTTGTTTCTCAGCCAGTCCTAAGAAATAGATACTGAAATGTTGTAACAGAACATGACATACTACATGAGGTAAACTGTGACTTTCCATTAACAGTCTAAAGGCATAGGCTGGAAACAGTATAGGTTGATTTACTGTACACATAAATTTACCACTGAAGTGCAACAAGATCTTAAGGGTAGAATGCATCAGGAAAAGACAGATTCCTAGCAGAGCTGGGAGCAGATTGGAACTACTGGCATGCTCTGGGAGGAAGTCCCAGGCCTATGAACAGGTGTATAGAAGACCATAAAGTTACATGTAATTGAAAAGATGGAAGGAAAGGGGATAAAAAACAGTAAAGGAAGACATCTAATACAGAAAATATACCCCAGTGAAGGCCTTAAGAAAGGGGTAAGTGTAATCAGTCAACCTAAAATCTTTTTACATGTCCTGAGCTATATTAAATTAAAAAAAAAAAAAAATTGCCTTCTTTTCCCATAGAATCATTGCAGTTGAAGTAGATTTTGTCTTTAAAATGTATAGCTAAGGCTAAAGGTTTAAGTAATTTTATAACAAAATTTTAAAAATGAGTTAAGGTTACTGGATTTGATTATTTTATTTCAGATGTTTGCCCTAGGCATCAGGTGCCTCAGGTTTTATTTATCTTTACTCTCTATCAGGAGAGAACAGTTCTGATGATATGTACGGAAAGCACAAGTTTCCACTACTCCAATATTCTTTTAATATCCTGTGTCTGGTTTTTAAGACATCACTACTAGACAAACTCAGTTATTTCCTTAGTAGCCAATGATGCACAAGGTGTGGACCATCTGATGTGAAATGAGCTTCTTTAGGTTTCTTTTTTCTTGTGGTTTTTTTTTCTTTCATCAATTAACTGCTAGTCTTGTCACTATTAATTCACTATTTATAACCTATAAAGGTTCATTAGTGAACTTTCTTATTCAGACGTTATTTTTGCCTTATTAGTATTCCTTCTAACATTTTGCCAGGTTTCTGTTTCACTGCTTCTTGTCTTCTGCTTCAAGGCTTAAATCACTGCTCACTTTCCTTTCACTTTCATTTTCGATACTCTTTTATCATAAATCTTCAGTTACTTTTACAACTCCTCATAAAAACAGAGATTGATTGATGTATATTGTTTGAGGTTTTCTGAAGAAGAATTTTACTTTGTATCTCTTGATTCCATTATTTTTGCTATGTTGTTAAAGTTGTTTCCTCTCAGTCCTTAGGCTCGTGAGGCCTAAGGCTTAAGATTAATTTTAAACTTATACCCAGGACCATTACTGATAGGGGCAGTAGCTCAGATGAAAAGTTGTGGGTTTGTATGTTTATTCTTAATCCAAACTCTTGTTTATTTTGGCAAAGAAGAAGATAAGGTTGTCTAATCAAATGCCTTCTTCAAAACATGGAAATGTATGCTTAAGAATTTAAGATATCATCCTTTAGATTCAGAGATACAGTCAGAAAGCCTAAAAATATTTAGAGTGCATAATAGTCAGGGATGACAAGGTGCCAAAGGATACTATGTTTGACAGTATTATTATGAAGGAGAAGGGTAACTTCTCAAAATCTTGTACTACCGAAGTGTTTTAGAAGTGAAGTATTCCGAAATTTCATCCAGAAGAAGTTGAAGATTTACAGATGACCACGTATTTGCTTGTTTTTAATTTTCCGCATGCTCTATGATCAGCCACAGGCTTTTATTCAGCAAGACAAATTTTGAATTCTTCTTATATTTTCTTTTATTTCTTTTTTTTCTGACTCCAAGTTGATGCATGTTTGTACCACAGGGTTTTAGAGGGAGCAGTATATTCTAAGATTCAGACATCCTGCTGTGTACTATTCAGCTTTTCTCAGGTCCAGTATCTATATTATTTATTTCAGTTGAAGAGCTGAAATGTCTTCAAGGTCATCTCATCTTTAAACTTGTAATTTAAGGCAAGTAGCTTTACCTCAAATTCCTTTGATTTTTTCTCACTTTAGAAAAGGCCTGAGGTGTTCAAAGAAGTTCACAGTAAAAGTAAGAAACAAAAATGTATTCCTTGAAAGACAGAAAATATTATTTTTCCCTTTGGAATTTGATTTTACATTACATGTCAGGCTATTTTATCTTCTTTCCATTGAAGATCCTGGTTAGAAAACATTTGTTCAGCACAGTGTCTGCATTTGAAAGCCAAGTTCTACCCTTTAAGTTACTACATCATCTCATGTGATACAGCACTTAATTTTTTTCCCTTACTGTATCTTATTTTTCTTTATAATGTTGATGATCCTGTTCTTAAAGATCATTTTCTTTCTGTATGTGGTGAAATTGATGAGTATTTGGAATAGAGCCTACCCCAATGAACATAAGCATTAAGCATTGCAGGATCATTTCTGTGGAACTGATTAACAAGTTTGGATAAAACCAGTGCTCTCCCCAGTCCTTTGACATTTAAAAAAAAAAGAGAGAGAGAGAAGAAACAATAAAAATAAAAGCCATCTTTAGGTTCTTGGTTAGTATCAGCATTTGAAAACCAATCTCGAGTATGCAGATGGTATTAATAAAATAAATAAATAAAAAATAAAAATTCCTGCCTGGAATTTTGTGCATGTCATACAATGTGTAGACAGCACATGTTCTACTCATAGCCAAACTGTACTTTCCAACTTCCGAAATTTTTTCTCCCCTGGCAGTACAATTGCAAGGCCTCAAAATTCTGTTATTATTCAGCAGTGTGGAAATGCAAATATAAAAATAAAACCAGCTTTTACATAGAAATTTTAGGCAGCTGGTTGTACATATTGCCAGGCGAGGAGGCAGCTGACCAAAAGAACCTCGGCTGACGGAAGAACTTCACTTTTCTCATTCGGTTGCTGTTTGAAATGCAAGGTGTAAGGACTGTGAAAGAACCAATGTTCAGCCTATTTAGCACTTGCACAATGAAACTGGTTATATCAAAGTTGTTCCCTAGAAGATTAACAGATGGTGCACAGACAGCCATCATATTATTAGCTGAAGAGAAAACAATGATGCGCAAACATATTTCATAGAAAAGTGAACAGTGATTGAATGACTTGATGATTTTCAATGGAGTGACCGGCTGAATTTCTGAGTCTTTGGATTTACATTTTTCTCTAAGCTTCTTTCTGCCCTAATGGTTGCGTATCACACAGTAAAGCAATTTTTTTCTTTCTAATTAACTGAGCTTTAGCTACCTGAACCTGGCTCCATTTTCATATTTCTGTGGTTTTATTGCAGAATTATTTCATATCTTTTTGAGATCCTATGTTCAGGTCCCAGAAATACACAATCAGAAAAAATAGTTCTAGGGGTTTTTTGTTATATAGCTGTCTAAATCTACTTTAAAAGTAGATCTAGTCCTACCTTTCCTTTCTGTAAAATGTGATGTACAAAGAATTACATCCTCGTATAGTACAGATTTCTCATTGAGACTCTTCTGGGATGACTCATGTAATTTGCAAGTGACAAAATCTGCAAATTGCTTATGCTTTCCTCCCTTTTTTAGATCTATAGGAGTTTTTTTACATACCTACATAGTCATGTAGCTTTTGCTTATGTATAACAAATTATTTTTGTCCTTTTCAACATTTTTATTATTGCCATTCTATCTAAATAATGCACTCAACTTTATGTTTTCCTCCCCATATTTTTCAACACATATGCCACTCCTCTCTGTATCTCATTTCTTCTTATGCTTCACATCTGAGTTTTTATACATCCTGCCCAGTTGTCCCATATTTCTCAAAATTCCTGTCTACTTTGCAGAAAGGATTTGCCTGTTTTTATTTCAGATTTATTTCCTGAATAATTTTCCTGAAGTTGAGTAGTTCCAGCCTGCCATCTAAATAAGTACTGTTCACCACAAATATATATTCAAAAGAGAAATAATCCTGCTGCACCAAGCAGCAAGGTCAAGATAACATCTCATTCACCTGAACCGGCAGTGGACGTTTTCCTTGAAATTTATTCCTATGAATGAGCCACAAAATTAAGTGTAATTCTGTCCTCCCAGTTAAAACCTAAAAGTTTAATTAATCATTTGTTTTGAAGAGAAAAGACAAGCTGGGTAATTTCCCCTTTGAGATAGATGGTAGCAGCAAGGTTAGCTTATTTTTTTAGAGAGGTAACAGTTTGATAATTTCAGGAATGTCTTGTTTGTCTCAGTTTTACATAGAATTTCACCTAATTAGTTGTCCTTGCTTTTCTTGTGCTGCTTCAATAAAGGAATTTGCTGGACCCACAAATTTAAATAAGCAAGACATTCCTTTCTGTTATTTGATTAAAAAAAATAAAAAATTAATGTAAATTTTTTCTGGGTAATAAATAAATGTTTATTAAGAATTCTTGGAGTTGAATTACAGTCCTTCCTGAGTGAGAATATGTCCTTAAAGCTATAATCAAGATGGATTAAGTCCACAGTCTTGAACTTGAATATTAGCATGTTGGTCAAAATCATGGCATAGATCCTAACACTAAAAATTAAATGTAGGTTTACGGATCATAAAGCAACATGTCAGTACAACTGAGTATCTGCATGGCTGGCAAGTACAGCCTCAGTAACAAAATAAGAAAAAGGAAGGAAGATCATGGATTCAAACCGCAGTCTCTGTTACGCCATTGTACTACTTCTCCTCACTGTAATTTCTGAATATGTTTTAAATGTAACACATAATTAGTAAGTGTGTTAAAGGATGCTCTAATTAGAGACAAGATTTATTTTTCCAATTGGGATTGAGCTGAATATGTGAATTTTGATTATGCTTTTTTAATGCTAACTTAACCAACAACATGTTTCTAATAAAGATTGAAAAATATATGTCCATTTTACCAAAACACTTTTTAGCAGAATGATACATTACCTGTATCTGACAGTATGTTTATCACTTTTGGAAATGAACTGATGATTTGAGATCTTAAGCATTTAAGTAGATGTATTAACAGCATTAAAGACATTAGCTGAACTGCTAATGAAAATGAAGCCAGAGAAACAGAATTTACATATTCCAAAAGTGCCCTGGAAAGAGTGCTAAACAAGGCTGTTTCCCCTGGCACAGAGTATACACTAGCAGAGTGGCTCCCAAAGTGGCTGCTTTGGCCACTAATGATGTGCGGGAGTTTTGGCTCATTTTTGATACACCTCCATAGATACAGTTTGGCAGTATCCATAAATACACTTTTGAAATAGCTCACGAGAGAGAAATACTGTACACAATGTCATGACTTTACATAGTCCTGTTTCTGCAGTCATTAAGATTTGCATTACTAATCAATTTTAATTTAAATTTATAACCCATCATGTTCATTTGGAATTCTTTGTGCAGGCAGTAACAGCTGTGCTAATGAATTTTGTGCGATACCTTATGAATAAATAATTTTCCTTTCTAGTTTCACTGAAAGAAGAATTATCCCTGTATTACTGACATTTGTTTCAGAGGGTATCAAACTGAAGCTGAATTTTCCACAGTATTTAACAAAACCTGCTGTGCTATAGACACATGATATAAATAACATATAGGGCCAACCGTTCATTATAGAGCAAATAGATGAAATACCAAACAAATCTTTTTCCACATCAAAAATTTAATTTTCTACAAAATAATAAAAAGGTGATCCAGAACATGACTAAGAAAAGGCATTTTGTCATGATATGCATTCTGTACTTGAATAAGAAAACCTTAAGAAAATCTTTCATTGCTTATTTGTATAGAAGTTGAGCCGATTTTCACTGCCTAAAATTAATCTGGAAAACCTTTGAGAATGTGCCTGTAGGATTTCTGCCTCCAAGACAAATTGAACAGCATCTGATTCAATCCCCTTCTTCAGTGAAGTCACTCAATTTCTACACTGCAGTGCACCCTGTTTTGGAACTTCTTTGAATATGGATAGCTTGAAAATCAGACGTAGTCATATTTATATTTGGTTGTTTTCTTAATTTTACTGTATCTATTTTTGTGGTTTTATTTTGTTGTGTTTTTGTGAACGAAAGGAATCATTTGGAAATGGATACAATTGCTGTTGATGGGGGATAATGATGTAGTTTTTTTCAGTGAAGTAGGAACCATCTTCCCTTTCCTTTTTCTTGCTAATATATTAACACATTATAGTATCGAAAGAAGATCAGATCCTGGAGTCATGATTTAAATGAAAGTCTCATTCGGATACTATTATCTGAGTTACATCAATCTGAATTTGTAGTAACACTACAGTTCAAACCTTATAATGAAAGCAGAAACCAATTCACTGTGCAGTATACGCTGAGATAGAGTAGGAATCACAGCAGTTAAGCAGAAAAAACTCGTTCTTTTATAGAAATATTTATTAAATGCTTTTATTTTATACATTTCAAGTTCCATACATCTAGTGAAAATTGCTTTCTAAAATTGTTGCCATTAATGTTAGCTGGATTATTGTATTAAGTATTAGTTCTGCACAAACGTGTATTGAAAATAGTATTACATTTGACGTGTTAAATCCTGTTAAAGTGAACAACAGCATTTTTGTTTCTCATGGGCAACAGAGTGCAGGTCTTCAATATTTGAAAAAATGATAAAGAAGAACATTCAGGATTAGGAAAAATAATAGAAAACCTCTTTAGTACTATCATACAACAGTTTTCTTGGATTTCAGAAACCCAGGTGTGTAGCATCAGGTACTGAAAATAGAGTGACAATTAAAAAAAAAAATCTAACTAATGAAGTTCGTGGTTGAAATAATGCAATCCAAAGAGCTGTTGGTTTTTCACTTGTGTTATTATTAAATACCCAAAGAACGGAATGTTAAGTGCATTCACTTATTAACTTTTCCATTCAGAAATTTGTGATTTCCCTAGGTTTTAACAAGGTAAATACATCTAGTTATAAATATATGCAGGCATAGGCTGTCAATACTTACACAGCTATTTTAACTGGTGTTTCAAAGGCTATAGGCAATACAATATACTTATAACAACTCAAACCACATTCATTTTCAAGAACATAAATTTACAGCTTGTTACCTTGGACTTATACCTGGGAGAGCGAGTGGCAGGGCAGAAGCCATTTCATATTATGATTAATCTTTCAAAATGGCTTCAAGATTTGTTTGTAATGATAATGGAAGAGGTTAGTTTTCGATGTTCTCGTGATGTGACTTCCAGTTTTGTTCTTCTTTTTGTCTTAATGAACCCAAGTTGTTTATTGGTGACAATGTATTTTTCATTAGTTTCCTAACAGCATAATGGTTAGAAACAGGTAGGTTTTTTCTCATTTACTAATAGATTTACTTTATTTAATGCCTCTTGTCTTACATGATTGACAGATTTGAAGAAATGAAAACAAGTACAGTAAAGAAATTACACTTCTCATCTGTGGTGCTCTTCTCTAAACTCTGTGAGTAGAGTCAATGTTAAAAAAAGTTCTGGGAATAGGTGTGCTGTGCTTAACCCCATGAATTCTGAGAAATATTTGAATACTTCCAGCTATTTGCAAATGAAGATGCTATTGATTTCATTACTGTAATTCCTATAATTAAAATTTTTTAGATTGGTTATTTTTTGTTACACTAAAATGGATCAATGCAGTCCCGCTCTATAGCTTTAGGATGTATTAGAGGCTAATCATGCTGTACTTGACTTGCTAATAACTGTTCTCCAGAAAACAGCATCAGGTATTTTGGGATGCCAAAAATCAAAACTTTTTAAAATGTGGCTTGGCATGCTAACAAATTATTTAGCAGAGACAGAGATTGTTAATAATAATTTCTCTAAATTATTAAATATTCTTTCTTCTTGGTTTGATTACCTCAATACCCTGGACTGATAAGAGTAGCAAAAGAAACAAAAATTCACAAAACTAGAAGAGAAAAATGTAGTGTTTCCCTTATATCCAGTAGCTCAGCAACAATAACATATGCTTCACAAAAGGGCAAACCTTTCCTTTTAATTTCCTTTTGCTAACCCGAATCTGCATCTGTGCCTCTCAAAGAAAAACTCTACTGTACATTCCTGGAAAAAAAAAGTTACAGTCCTTCTTGTTAATATGCATCCATTCTAGCTTGCATAATTATTTTTTGCACTACAGGGAGGAAAATGCTGCAATAACACTGTAGTGCAGTGAATATGGCAGTTGTATGGAATAATATCTGAATCTGAATCCTACTGAAATATTTGTCTAAATATATGCAAGTTAATATATACATTATTAAAAAAAAAACCAAACTCAGTGGGATGCATCAATGAGAACTGTGTAAAACAGACATTGGGTGGGGTTTTTTTAAGCAGTGGGAGAATTCACACATTCCCATAAATAGTGTCTTCATATTGTACCCTCCAATTCATCAAGCCTTTTCTTTGCACTACTTTTGTTACAGGTTCCAAGCAAACTTTTTTTTTTTCCATTCAATCTAAAACTATTATGCAGATTTGGCCCATCATTTCAAATAGCTTTAGTTATTCCCAAGTAGCTTTTTGAGAATTTATTATTTCAGAACCAACTGACATCAAACTATACCTTATTAATACTGTTGCCTACCTTTTTTCAGTGCTGGGTGCCCTCCTTTAAGAAAGAGAAAAACTTAAAAATTTAATGGAGTAAGAAGGATTTCCTAAAATACAGTAACAGTGAAATAATTACCCGTATCTGAGATGATGAACACGCAGAGATACATTTACAAGGATAAAACATTGGGAACACTGGAAATTTACAGCAGGTGTTTAAACATCTACACCGTGCTTCATGTTGATTATATAAGTATCCCAGGGGGCTTGGTGGGGTTACTCTCGGTGTTCTTATCCTCATTAACAAGCCATAGCATAATCCAAGAGGTGAGTCTGTCTGCAATTGGGTCACTGTATTTAAAAGAAAGAAAGAAAGAAAAGGACTTCTGTTGAGCTAGGAACTGCATAGAACTAGCTGATAAGAGCAACGTATTTCAATTTACTGAATCGACAGAAAATTCTTTTTACAGGTAAACATGTAACAAGAGTGTGGTTTTTTTTCTTCACATAACTTTTTGAATTCATACACAGTCTTGGTAGTGAGATGTCTAGGCTTTTGGCTTTCAATGAACTTACGGAGGTTCAGTCCATTTGTTGTTGCTCTACTGGAAAATATCCTTTCCATGAGGTTACAGGGAAGTATGAAATGGAGTCACTCTTCTGAAGGTAAGTCATGATGCAAGGAAGCCAGAGAGAGAATGAAATACAGAGACCCTGTATCTGCATTAATCTGGGAAGGGTTCCTCCAAGAATGGAAATCCTTTGATTCCTTCTTGTGTGGATACCCTTCTGTCCTCTTAACTTTTGAGTCAGTCCCTGAACGTAAGAAAAGAAATCAGGCTTTCGTAATGCTGAAGGGCTCCCCTTCCTATTAGCTCTTACTGTCGAGCTCCTATTAACTCTGACTCGTAGTGGCACAGCCAGGACCTACGGCAGGTCCCCAGTACAGAGCAACCTGGCTCCTCAGACACTTTCCTGAAAAAGAGGCCATGGGTCAAGCTTGAAAACTTGATAGCTTGGAATGCCTGCTGCTTCGATGAGCGTGACAGTTAACTGTCCCAAACAAGCCTGGGTCAGAAACTGTAATTACTACACAGATATTATTCGAAATAAATGTTCTAGGTTTCCTAAACCTCAGGCTCCTCTCAGGACTACCAGACAGCAGTTTCAACGCTCCCAAGATTCAGTGATGGGGGGCGGGGGGGAGGGAGGGAATATCAGAGAGCGTTTTCTATTTTTGAGA
>JAVKLA010000062.1:10041114-10059614 GCA_034782735.1 Sagittarius serpentarius | reverse complement strand
CTTTAATTCAGCCCGAGGGAATTCCAGACTCTCCGCAGCCCCTCCCTGGTCTGTCCGGCTCCGGTCGTGACAGTATGTGCTTAACTTCACTTCCTCGACGTCTGAAAGTTCGAGAATACTGAGGCTATATATCTTCTGTTCAACAGCAACAAAGATATCTATGAATCTAGTATAATCGTGCTGGTTCCATCTTCCAATGTGAACACTAAATACCATTAATTAATTAAAAAACATGGCCACAATATACTCCTCACTTACAGTTTTGTATCCAAAGAAAGACCCCATACAAATCTTGAGTCTTGAAGGAATTTAGACCTTTGCAACTCTAATTCTGTCATTTATGCTCGCTCGTGTGTAAATGAGTCTCACTTGGAGTATAATCAGAAGTATGAAAAATGTTTTCCTTGACACAAGTTTCAATAATTGTATTCTTTTCAATCTTAGAAACCATCAGAATGTTCTTGTTACCATGCATTGAATTTTCAGCAATATATTTTTTTCAGGAGAGAACAACTAAACTTGTCTTCACTGCTGAGTTCTCAGAAGTGTATAATTTAATGAGAATAAGAATGAATAGAAGTAGGTGTCTTAGCACTATGTGTTTATCTGCTCACTGACAGCTCATTTTGTATTAAAAGGATATCTACCTTTCAGTAGAAAAAAAAAGTATAGGCTCTAAATATTAATATTTACTTTAAATATGAATTTATATTCTAGTTAAAAATAGAAAATATTACTTAGTTGTCCAGAGCATTTAATACACAATGCCACCATACCCATTAACTACAAGCGTAGTTTCCCTCATCTCTCCCTCCCTTCGCTTGTTTCTCTAATCAAGGACATGCTTTCTCCCCTGGGGCATATGGGAGTTTAACAATTACTTGCAGCTCTAACACCAAGCAATTTCTTCTGGGACTGCAATCTGTTAGAGTTCAATTTTCTCAGCCATAGATGAAATGATCAGAATGAATTTGTTCCTTCAGAATAAAACTGAATGAATAAACTAAATGTGATTGAAATGAACTTAACGTAGCACTCATACCCAAGCCAGTGGACTTCTTTTGCACATAAACAGAGTCACATACAAATACAAGTGCTGGAGTTTCAAATAGCTGCTAATACTGACTCTTCTGCTGCTTTTTTTTTCAGATACGGCTTTTAAACACATACCTTTTAGCTCCAGAGATCATTAAGAACACTATTAGGAATATTAGAAACAAAATCTTTGCTCAAATAAATGGGTGAAGATTGGGATGTTTTTGTGAAGAAGCACATAAAAATATTTAAAAAGAAATTGGTGTATAGCAAAACAACCAAAAAAAGACTCACTCCCCAGCAGAACTGTATCTCTGCATTTACTTGCAAACTAACGATAGCCTGGAAACACTCACTAGAACTTTTTTATTTCATCAAGATCTGCAATCCATGCAAGAATCTGCTTGTCATAGGAAAATCCATTCAGCTTTCCAAGGGGGCTTGGGAATTGAGAGTGTGGCTAATACTTTGATTTTTTTTATTTCATTTGATTTCATTTAAATTTGGTTTAATAAATCTAACAAACTTCATTTGGAAATGATATGAAATAGAGGATACTCGTCCTTTCAGTAGCACACTT
Organism: Sagittarius serpentarius; assembly: GCA_034782735.1. Lineage (NCBI taxonomy): Eukaryota > Metazoa > Chordata > Aves > Accipitriformes > Sagittariidae > Sagittarius > Sagittarius serpentarius. The sequence goes on along the minus strand of JAVKLA010000062.1, from coordinate 10,057,999 downwards.
CCTTCCATTCTTTCCAGAACCACAGGAAGAAATAAAACTACTCATGAAGATTTTAAAAAAAAGAGTATCTTGAGTTTACTACTTGCTTCTTACTCCTCCTTTTTGCTCAAAAGTCATCATTTTCTTGTCTCAGATTTCCTTGTAATTCACATCTGTGGCTGATTTTGAAGCATTGTAAACAAACAAAAGGACTGTAGGTGATTCTCTTTTTGCTTTGAAGAAGCTGAAGAGTAATTAATTCATTAGTTTGTATTTAATCACCTCTTGGTTTGTCTCTCAAGCCAGGCGCAAATTTAGATAATTAAACCTTTAGAGACTTCCTCATTGGCAGATGTAATACATGGCAGTATAAGTTGGAAAAAAGAATTGAAATTATTAGCTCTTTTGCAATAGTTGTTAATATTTCAGTCCTGTGAACTATTGGTTTTTTTACAGTAGTTATTAGCAGGGTAAAAGCTCAAATGGACAAACAATATTCTTAACTTTGCTGGAATGGATTCAAATGTTTCCGCTTATTGGGATTTTTATGCACTCAGGTTGTTTTGATTTTAGGAGTTACACATGGTATAAAGAGAATAGTAGAATATTCATACTAAGTGTGCTAAGTTTACTAAGTTCCACTATTCATAAATCTTTGGATTCCATTTTTTCTTTTTTTTCTGAAGAAATTTTCCAATTTAAAAATGGCCTGTTCAGTCTTTCATAGAGAAGGGTCTCTATTCTGTTAATTTTTGGAATATCCAGTGTACGTTAGCTTGAATGGCAGTATTCCAAAGGAACAGCTCCTTTCTTCCCGATAAAGAATTAAGGAGGCTATAGTTTAAACATAAATTCATACCCAGAGTATTGAGTGCAGTAATCGTCTTTTCAGACCTCAGTTTATACAAGTGGAAGCATTCAGTCTGAACTAGTCACTGTAAGATGCCTTTAAATAAACTGTGTTGACTGTTTCTTGGTACTGATGGTTTTGCCAAGGCTGGATGACAGTCGCTAATATCTCAGTGTAACAGGAGGGAACTATGTACTGAAAAAATATGTATAGGCAAATATTTCTTGTTAAACAATGAACAAATGTTCGAATTGCACCCTGTTTTTAATCTTCTTTATAGTACTGTATAACATTTGTGTAAGTGATGAATTACATGGTCTTTTTCTATCTAAGGGCCTGAGGTGACACACATTTAATTCATAGTCTGCATGAAAATTTCAATAAGATATAGGGGTTTATATAATATAAAAAAGCTAAAAATAATAAATAAGCTACTTTTCTATTTTTTTGTCAAGCTTTATCAAATATGAATTACTTTTAAAGTGATTGGTGTTCAGAGGCTGCCTTTTGTAACACAGCCAGAAAGCAGAGTATCCCTTAACACACGTACTTTATGCTAGTGCTACTAATTCTCTCTTATGTGTGAAAAAGAGACTGGCAGACTTTTAGAGTGGCTGTGGTAATCAACTCTACTAATACTTCATAAATCCTATTCAGTACTCTTGCCTTATGACAGTATATAGCTAATAAGCCCAAATGAATGAAACCTAAGTACAGAAGAAATCTGTGAAGAGTTCCTTCACTGAACAGCAAATGTATTCTCTTCTGCTTGATTATTTGAATTGGTGCCACTTTAAATTGTTCCACTGTTCTGTTATATGGGTGCGTAGGGGAAGTACACTTTGTGAACCTCCTGAGTGTTGTCGATGCCCTTTTTTACATACAAGAAACCAGGATTTTTATGTCTTAATAAGAAATTCATAATTTGTCCTGTGACCTACAATGTTGTTTGGAATAAGTAAGATCCTTGTAAGTACTGTGCTGACAGAATTTCTGGCTTTAAACATCTTAACAGATTATTTTGTTAGTAATATAGCAAGCTAGTAATAAAGTGCAGTGTCTTCAACACAAAACACAGTTTTTAAGTACAGCTGAGGAAATTGAAAGACTGTCCTCTCATCCTAACATTCTAGAAAGTGGTGCTGTTTATATTTCAGTTCAGTGACAGGTTCTCTTTATTCACTTTCTGTCAAAACTGCACCCTTAGGCATGACTTGAGTAACCTTAGCTGCATTTAACAATACATGCTGCATTCAGAATTGATGCTTTCTACTAATTTCTTCATCTGAAAGTGATCTTGATCTCTGTATGACAAGGTGGAAACAAACAATATGCATTAGAGCTATTACAATGGCTTATAGACTGCTGCTCTCCCAAAAACTGAATCCAAATTTACATAGTAAATCTAACACTTTAAAATAAAGCAGTCAAATACATTGGGAATGTAGAGAAACAACATAAATTTAAATGGAGAAAAAGGCAGATCTGTCAGTAACTTCAGTTTTGTGTCTTTAGATTGGAGCAGTGCCAGCGTCAGCAGACATATGAAAATATTTGCTGTTCATAGCTCATGACCCCGTCTTCTAGATGTTGCCAGTCTGCCGTCAGGATAGCTGACCAGCTATGGCACTGCTTTGTATGTTAATGGAGCTATTTTTTGTGTGCTGATATCTTGGCGGGTGCTTTTAAATAACTGAGTGTGATTTTTCTGGTGTAAAACATGGGTTTCCCTTTAAGCCAACACACACCATAGATGGCTCCTCTGTGCTCCCTTGCCTCGCCCTTTGCTCTTCTAGAGGAACAAGTCCTTACAGGTCCTTAAAATGTGTCTCTAACCTGCAACAAATCACATACTGAGGCAAGGAAAATGAGATTCAGAAAAGCCACAAAAAGGAGGGAGGGAAAGGCTAAGGTACAGGACATCATAGCAGGCTGCTATTGAATTAAATGAAGACTGTAAATTTCCCTTCTTAATACTTGCTCATTTGTGCATATACTTCCACTGTTGCTAAATCTGAGCCTTTTTTTGAAACAGATAACCCGCTGTATTAGGCATTACAACTTCCAATTACAGGTAAAATATCTAAAAATAATGAATAATCCTATAATAGTTTATTTAAAAAACCCCACGGAGCTAGTGCTTCCTAATTGGTAAAATCAAACAATTTAATGAATGTAGCATTTCTGAAGGTTGAAGACTTATATCAGTAGGATATTTGGAAAGTTAAGAAACATTCATATGCAATAAAATGTTATCCAGCTTCTCTGAAGGTCTATTAATCTAACCTTGGTGAAAATACTTCTGTTAATTGTGACTCAGAATTGATCTTTTTTCTCCTAAACATTTGCTTATTCAATGCCTCTGCAACTTGAGAGTCACAAGCAAAAGGAATAAGAATGTAAATTTTTTTTTTAAGGTTAAGATTTGATATCATGGGTAAAGATTACAGAGCCACGATGAAAATAATGAGATAGCCTGAAAGCCTTGAAATATCTGCATAACTAAATACTGATCTTCAAAATAATGCTGCTTCACCATTTCATATCTACAGTGTTCAAATACTGCAGTGATAGACTTTCATTTAACTGGTAAATAGATCTCGGGTTAAAAATTCTTATTGCACAGAAAATTCTGTGGGGCATTTGCCACCTGTTTCCATTTAAACTGGAAAAAGTTATTTGCATTTTAATGAAAAGTACTGTGAAACTTTGATTTGTAAACATTGAGACAAAACTTTAACCTGAGGTTTGCTTTGCTGTTGTGATGGTCTGAGAGTTTTATAATCATTGATTGTTTGCATGTACCAGATGCAATACATGCATTCATATACATGTAGAGAGAGATAAAACAGAAAAATCTTAATATGCTGTGTGTATGTATACAGAAATTTAAAGGTGATTATTGTTACATGCAGAATTCAATGAAGAATTTTCCATCAAGCAATTCTGATGCTCATCTGATCACATGATAAGGTGGTTCAAGTCACAACAGAAAACCAACCTGGGAAAAAAAATTAAAAAAAACAAAAACACTTTATATTCTTGTTCCATTTAGTGAGCTGAACTGGATTGCAGTCAGGTAAATTCCATATCCAGTGTAAGAAGGGGCAATCACATGGTTGGCAGCGAAGAACAAAAGAGAGAGGTAAGAGAACAATATGGCAGAGTGCAAACCACTCATGTATATAGTGAAAAGACACATTTGTGGAGAATCTAAGATATGTACAGTAATGTTAAAAGTATCATAAAATATTGTTGTATCCTTTGCTTACATATGCCTTTATTAAATGTGTAGTGTTTCTATGCAGCAGTGGTTACAGCAAAAATGTTCATGAGTATAATTACCTTTTGAGAGAGACATCTTAGTGATACACAGCAACTATGATCAAAAGTTTAAGAATGAACATAAAACCAAAACATAACATTCTATTAAAACAGTCTGTCCTGTACTTCAGTTGGGAAGGGGGTGCTAGGAGAGGTAAAGAGAAAGAAATCATGGAACTAGTATTCAAGGAGCAATCATCCAGCATACATAGTAAGGGGCCAAATTGTGGTTTGTATAATCTTAACATTTGACATTTACTAAGTTTGAAGTTTTCTTAAAAATCTGTTTTGATTCAATTCAGTTCTTTTAGTGTATGGTTATTCTCTATATCCACAATCACTGCTTCCTAACCTCTGTTTTTATCTGGTTTTGCTGTGGCAGTAGAATGCTCGTTTCTCCTGTGTAGGCATAATCAGATCACAGTGATAACCAGAAGGCTTGTCTTAAGTCTTCAGTTCGGATGTTTGTTTTGGCACAGCCTTTTTTTTTTTTCATATGTGCAGAGGTTTTTCTAACCGAAGGTGTCTGTCACTTTTTTAATTAGGCAGCTTTTGAGGAAATATTCTTCTGTACCTACTTCCTTGAAAATGCAGTTTTGTGAGGGAAAGGTAACTGACTTACCAAACAGCCTGGTGGTTGTCATCTAGTTTTGTAAACACAGTATCCCAATTATATATGCCTTCACTGAATATTTTTTTATTCAAGATTTTCCTTATTCTGGTATACACTTGGCTACTGTTCTTGTCCCAGAAAGGAAGAGAGAGAATGAACATTCTTGTGTTTTCATGAAGATACTTTAAAAATGTGGATTTCCTTCATTGCAGAAAGTTCCCATGAAATTGAATAGTCATCTTCAGTTAATCTCTGATCAGAGCTTTTTCTTCTTCCTTGAAGAATGCATATGTACACACACACACACACACACACACAGAGTTACGAAAGTATAATTATCGTACTCATTCCAATTATTAAATAAATTCCTGAAAAGTTTGCTTGGTTTGCGTGATCAGTAATGAAATGGAGAACTTTATACTGTGAAGTAATAGATTATTTAAAAAGTAAAATTGTTGCTGTAGATATAAGGATCCTTCCTAGTTTGATATGGTGTGCTGTGTTCAATAGTATTATTGGTTTAACTCCAGAATTCTGGAGCTGATCATAAAACTGTATGCTTTACATATTTAAAAGAATAACTACAAGCTGCTTGATATGTGTATTTTTTGTTTCTGCATGGAAAAAAAAGTAAGACAAAACACAGCTCAAGTGTTTTAGAAGGTTTGGATCAACTGCAGATCTCTAAAGGAACTTTGTATTGCTTTCCTAAATGTTCTTTAATTTCTAGAAGCATGAATGAATCATAGATACATGTGTGTTAAATTTGCAGATACTTATAGACCATCTGCTGCACAATTCGTAGTGATCTAACATGCTGCTACAGATCTAACTGCTACAACAGTTTAATAGATGTTGACACAAAATGCAAGGGTAAAGAAGAAATTTAACATAAAACTGAGCTGAAAGTCAAGTTTCTGAGCTGTTAGCACAAAGCCAAGTTATGAATAATAACAATGAATCAAGACAACTAGAAATACAAAGAGAAGGAATTTTTAATTGCATAAGCACAAATACTGGACAGTATAAGAGTTATAGCTGCTCATTTGTGAATATGTAATTTACAATTAATCGGTATTGCTAAAACTTGCTGGAAAATTTTTGTGGCTGGAAAGTTCAAATTAATGGATTTTATTTAATTAAGGAAGAACTGAGGGGATGATGTATGCAAATTAGAAGATGGGGATTGGGGTTTATTTTTAAGTTTTTTCAGTAGAGTAAAAAAGGCAAGGTGACTTCTGTGACTGGACAGAATTCCATATATATTCCTATTTCATGTGTGTTTTCATTTTATACAAAAAAATCCTTGTATATTAATGGTGACAGTGGATTCAGGAGTTTATCAGTCTGTAAATGCAGATAAACAGTACCCAAGAATTTGAGACTTCCAAGTCTTCCTGTGTTAGTGTCTGTAAATTGTAGAATAGCAGAGAAAATCAACAGAAATGGAACAAAAAGAAACCATTTTTTTAAAGAAAGAGGATTTTTAAAGGAGAGAAATAACAGGCTTGATATTGATGCTGAGCAATATCCTGGCCTGGACAATAATGACTAGATTAAACAAGAGTGAACAATGAACAGATGTTTAAAATAATTAATCCTGATTAATACAGATCTAAGAAGTATAGTTTTATCAACTTCAGTTTTTTATTAATAACTTGCTACAAGTTTGATTATAGAAATTTATATAAGCTGCTATAATGCACTAGAATTGACATTGCACAGCGTTTAAAGAAGCAAAATCATATCAAACTCACAATTTGGAGACCGCCTGATAGATCTTAAAATGTTTTTCTGTGTAGGAGCTGGTGTTTCTAGCATTTCTATCTTAGTTCTACAGGAATCACTGATAGTTTTGGTGGTATTCACCTAGTTTTTATCTGTTTCTTGAAAGGGAACGCAGGAGTGGCACTGATGAAATTTGAATGTGGGATGAAGGTTGGGGTAGGTGTAGTCAGTAAAGCAGAGAAGAGATTAAACGTGCCAGTGGTATGAATTGCTAAGCAGACAGGATTAATAGAAACACCAAGTGTGTAATTGCAGCCCAGCGTAAACTGACTAGTGTAGAAATGAAGAATTCTAAGGATGGGCGCAGGGCAGGCACCTTCATCTTAGGAAGCAGTGACTGCAAAAAATCTTAGACCATGGAGGATAAGCGGTAGACTACAAAAGAACTCTTATTACATACATATCATTTGGTTCCCAATGAAGAAAATGGCCAAAAAAGTGTGGCACTTGCTGTTTGTATTACTTCTGCTGTATTCCTCTGTCCAGTTCTGGCACTTAGAGTTCAAAAAGAGGATTAAAGGATTGGAGACTTTTCAGAAGAGCCACAGGAAAAATAAGGACTTAGAAACTGTATTGCAGTAAAAGATAGCCAAGCTTTTAAAAAGAAGTTATGTATGAACTATTACCTTTTAGAAGTAATACGTAAAAAAGAGGAATTTGCTCAGAGAGCAATGACTGACAAAGTTATGTTAAGCTAGTGATAAGTAATTTACAGTGGATGAATTTGGCCTAGACTGAAAAAATAATATTTTAAAATTAATCCTTCCACAACCAAATTCTGAATTATTTACCTATTTCAGGTACCTGTAGCATATCCAGTTTCCACAGAAACACATTAATCTGCAGTTTAGGAAGCCCGTAGCTTAAGGAAGTAAATTTCATGGACTGAATTCATTACCTGTTTGCTTTTGACCATGCAAAAGTATTTAGGGATAGTTCAAAATGATGTTGCAAACAAAATGTTAGTTTCTCGTGTCTGAAATTTGCAAAGTTACTCCTTTGTTTGCAGCTGCTAAATGTAAGTGAGGAATAATAAGATATAAACAGAAGATGCAGGATGAAATACAAGGAGCATCTTCCTAATGTTCAAGCAAGAGTCTTTTCCAGATTGTGGAAATCTTCAGTAATTTTTTGTATAATTTGATTGGTGTTTCATAGCCATATCAGTGCTATCTAGTTATTCACCTGCTTTTTCTTAATGCATGATTTCTTTTGACTATTGAAAAACTTCAATTTAAAAAGCAGAAAAATTATAGCTCATACATATTTAGTTTATTGGGATCAGTAAGCATTGGCTTGGAATTGAATTTAGTCTAAATGTATTTGCTCAATCATATACCAGAATTTCAAGAATTTTTTTTTCCAGACTTGTGTGTTTCATGGTTGCATTTGCCTAAAGGGGAAAAAGAAACTGAGCAGAAAAGGTAGAAAAAAATGACCAAATCTGTTACATGCAAATAACCTTTTCAGAGAAAAACACAGCATGAAAATATGACGCTTATGCCTATGTATTGCAGAGAATAAAAAATGAATATTAGCTGCTGATTATTATTATTAATTATCAGTTTGTACCAAAATCCAGCTACCACTATACCATTATGGAAGTCTTATTTTATGTTTGTTCTTTACTAGAGGCATTTTTGAGAAATATAGTATGCATTTAAAGGAGTTAGCTGCCATAAATATTACAGCTGTTTTTAATACTTAATGTTCAATAAGTAATATACATATTCAATGTATAACATTTTTGAATTTGTGTATATCTGAAGGGTTTTGTCCTTGATTTCCTTGTACTTTGAGATCCATTAGAAAGTAAGGCTACATGCAATGACTTCATTGCTTGCAAAACTTGATGCTAAGGCCTCAAATCTGTAGTTCACAACTTAAGTTATTTGCATGGAATCAATTAGGAGATTTATTCTGATCAAACTTGATATAGGTGCAGTCAACAAGGAGTAACAGGTTTTTGGTATTATTCTTATGTCCTTTCTTTGGCGGAACCATTTGAGCATTTGTAACTTTCTCAAAGACTTTAAGTCAGATCCACAGTTGAGTGAGGATATGATCCTTTTTGTTTCCTGAGTGTGTAAAAAGTCAGATTTTTCCCCTTATATAATAGAAACAGAAGTCATACATTTATCTCTTGGGGAAATCCAACTTCATGTTTTTGCTGTGGTTTTTTTGGTTTGTTTTCTTGTTGTTTTTTTTTTTTTTTTCCTGGTTTCTTAAATTCATTGGAATCTTTGAATATGAACAAGATCTACCTGTGTTTCTTGAATCCCCCTGCTTCAATTTTTTTTTTTTCCAGGTGGGCTGTAACACTTTGGACATTTTTATTTATGTTATTTATTTAGACTACTTCTCAAGAGTCCTAGGGACATTACTGACAGACAAGGTTTAGGCTGTGTTTGTCGCCCTGTGAAACCAGGGGTGGGGAATAAAGACTGAGTGGAAAGGTTGACAAATGGTGAGACATAGGACCAGGATGAGAAGAGCAGCACTAGTCAGTGTGGCAGGTGGTCATCCTAGAGCACTGATGGCTGGAGTCTTCTCAAGCTTTTTGTAGGCATCATGGCAATATAAAGTGTGAATGAAGAAAAAGTGTTAATATTGCAGATGCTGAATGAAAGCTTATCCAAAACATGTCAGAGAAAAGTGTACAATATGGAATACATACTTTCTATATAATCGTTATATAAAATATATCTCAAAGGTGATAGAAGTTGGCAATCTGGGCCACTTGATTTCTTTAATATAGAATAAGAAAGAAGCTATGACATTCCTTAAAACTGAAGTGAAATAGTCCTTGATGGAGCAACAAAATAATACATTAAAAATGTGATTGGCTTAAAAGAGCAATCTATATAAATGAGTTTAGAATAGAATTCTGAATGTAATTCTGAACACTGAGCAAGACCTCTTCTGGTCTTGACAAATGCAGAGGTATTACTAGAGCTGAAATACGAGCGTGTAATAGTCTAGATAAAGATGATGACTTACAGGAAAGGTTATAACTGAAGTAATTTGTTTTCTTTGTGTGAAAGGATTTTTATCAAGTTTTAGGATGTGGTTACATGTGAGAGTGTCCTTAAAAAAAAAAAGTGTATTTTGTCCATGGTAATGAAAAAGCAAGAGGCAATGGTTTGAGAAGAAATAGGGAGTTTCATGGGAGTCATTGGAAGTGAAGCTGATGGCTAGTCAGTACAAGGATAAAGCAGCTGAGTCAGGAGGAAGTGGTTTGTATAGCAAAAAGATTTTCTATACTGTTATAGTTGTTCACATATTTGTAAAGAAGGTGAAGGAGAAAAGGAAGGGACCAAGGCCAGACCTCTTTGGATTATTTGCAGAATTCTGAAGCTAAGGAAGGAAGGTGAGGAGAAAGATTAGACGGAAAAGGGTTAATGAGGAGATGACAAAGTCATTAAGTCAAGAAAAGATTGTTCTAAGGAGAGGGGACATACTGATGCACTTATAAATACACAAGTGTTGCATCAAAAGATCTTTATTGCCTGTGAAGGAATTTTTTCTCAAAAGTGAACAACTTTCATTTATACGGGTATGTCTTGTATATTCTTTTCTTATACTTGTAACACAAACTTGACACAAGTTGGTCTCTTCTTTTGGGCTTCCCTTCTGAGGAGAACAAGATGTCAGGCTACTAAGCAATGTGTTCTGGTGGTCTGGCCTTGTATTTGTATTCTCACTTTTAAGTCACTTATTTTAAAAAACATGCCACAAGTGTAATTCAAGTGCACTTTAGGGTGTTTACACAATATAATGAATATTTTTTTGCATATTTGTTTAAAGTGAGGGTTTTCTCACTCCTCTGTAACATTTTTTGGTCTATAATCTTTCTGTTAGTTTGGTGTTGGGTTTTTTCCCACTTGTTTCTAATCTTTCACTTCTCAGGCAGCCATCACTGTGTCTACAAATGACATTTTCTTTGCGGATACAGAAGTGAAATGCCATTGTTACACATTTAAACAGATTATAGAGCTTTTCTTAAAAATCCTTGGATTCCTCAAAGCATTATTCCAGAAATGTCTTTTGTGAAACAAATTAACCATTATCTCTGAAGCAAAAGCTTTTCTATTGATTGGCATGTTAACCGAATTGGCTTTTCGCAATTTCACCCTGTATTGCTTAAATTCAATTACAAATGAAATAATGAAACTTCTTTTTATATACCTCTAACCAAAAAATATTGAGCTTTCAATAGCAACTTTGCTTTATAAACTATCAGGCTTAATCTTCGCCTAAGAAACAATGAAGAAAAGTGGGTGCAGACAGAAAAACTTCAGTGGAGCCTCTTGGTGTACCACGGATTTATTCTTAATTTGAAGTTTGTAACTTATTTCTGTAGTGGAAAAGGCAGAATGTAAATGGTGTAGTTTAGAATTACTGCCAAGCATTTAGTTAATCAACAAATACATATAGAAATGCTCAGCCAAAGAAGTGGCAAGATAGAATTGATTAATATCAGATTAATAACAAATTTAGGATTTAAATTGAAAACAAATATATAAGTTATTCAGATTTAATATCTGCTTATCAGGAACTCAGTGGCTTACTGCTAATTGCAGAGAGCGTTGGAGAGCCAGGCAGTGCAATGGTTTCTATGATTTGGAGGGGAGGGAACTGAATGAAAAATGCTCCTCTGATCTTAGATTTCCAAGAAGACTTTCTGTACTTGCGGTTACATGGTGTAAATTGGCAGATAGAAAGAAACCATGCGCAGGGTGGCCAGATAATCTGTGAGATGAGTGTTCTCCTTCAGGGCATTCCCATGCCCAGGGTGTCGGGGGGAGCGCCGGACCAGCGGAGATGCGAGTCGTTTTGTTTCTGTGGGCCTGCGTTGTTACACGCTTACCAAGTGTGGAAGGAAAAGCAATGTCATTGGGAGTTTTACCCATTTTCAGTCAGGCATTCTTAAGATTTTAAATAGTAAGCAGACATTTCCTAGAGTATAGATCAGTAAACAGTTCTTCAGTTTCTCTCAATACAGTGATGATGGGCAAACACTTCCAGGTACTGATGCAATTTGCTAGCATTTGCATGTGATGAAGTACAGCTACATAAGACCTTTTTTTCTTTCTTCCTTTGAATTTGTAAAAAGCGAAGTGCTACTTCCCGTAATGGTTTTATTGCCAGAAATCACTATACTATGTCACACTATATTTGGTTAGAATACCAAGAGGCTGATTTAACCAGATGTTACCCATAGTAATGCCTCAAAAGAACAAAATAAATGGAAGTGCCTGGTTTTTATCTCATTTAAGTCTTTTGAATAGTCTGGGTTATTTTACTTAGGAAAGGAAAATGTATCCTTTATGTTGAAGGGAGTCAGGCTGGAGAATTTATTATTATAATTTCTATTATTGATAAAAATCTTTTTAATACTGCTAGTTTCATCTCTAACTTTTGAAGAGAGGGGTGCATTACTTTCAGATTTCTTATGAGATGAAAGAACTCAAATGATTTGTTGTTCGTGTCTAATATTCTGTAAGAAAAGTTAAGTGAAAACCTATGAAAACTAAAGAAATTCTGGCTTTATCTTATCAGTATAAATGCCTTATATTAATTAACTGTTCTTTTAATAAAATAAGCATTCTAGATTTTAGTTATAGATTCTCTTTAAGTGGAAAAAAATGACAAGAATATATCTGTGCCTCAGCAAAATGCTTATAAATAAGCTTAAATGTGCCTTGCTTAATCAAATCCAATGACAAATCACTATTAACCCACTGCTGTTATTAACATCACTTGCTTTTCTTAAATTGCAAATATTACTTCTTTTGTCAGCTATTCTAAAGAAACAGAGGTAGCAATTAATAATACAACATCCCTGTCAGTCTCGCAAGAGGTAGAACCTACTTCATCTTCCGGATAGGGATCTTGGACAGATATAGCAATGCTTTGTGCAGTTAATTCTGCTTTCTAACATTCTGTGTTTTCCTTATACTGACAAGCATTTTTTAATGAAAAAGAAAAGGTAAACATAAGTATGTGCTTTGGCAGCAGACCAGGTGACAGGCTGCTATTCTGATGTACCCTGAAATTTCATGCAAACTAAGTCTTGATATTGCCTAAAATTTTTCAGCTGTTTAACCAAATAATGACCTTCTTTTCTTTTTAATCTTATGTAGGCAAATCTGTAATGTAGAATAAAACATTCAGTAATTAGAACTGCTTTCCAAAAAATCATTGATTTAGAATTTCTGACAAGTAGGGGGAAAAAAAGAATCCACATTCGTGGTGAAGTTCTTGTCTGCTAGTGTTCACAGAATCTAGACACAGATGCAGTCTGGAGAATATTTCAGTTTTGGAGGCAATGGAATGCCGTCATTATGGGAAGATGATCTGAATGATGCCTAAAAATGTCATTAAAAGCAATTACAGAATTATTTTAATTGCCATTCCAAACTACTGAATTTCACTACTGAATTTAACTACTGAGTTTACACAGTAAACCCATCCAGTAATCGGCTTTCTGTTTTGAAAAGATCACAGCAGTGGCTCTCCTACGGCTGCCCAGGCAGGCTTTTTAGCTTCTGCAGACATCATATTTTCCTGGAAAGGCATCTCTCCATTTGGAATTGAGGGTGGCCACTAAATCCTCTCTGTTAGTTGATTAAGAGCAAACTTGTTAATTGTAGGTTCATAGAAGTTTAGAATTGAACAAGTCTTCAGATGTGTGATTTGTTGTTGATGTTGGTTTTTGGGTTGGTTTTTGTTTGGTTGTTTTTTTTTGTCTGATGAAATAATTTAATCTTCAGTCCCGTTTGCCTGTTTTCCTCTGAAGCAGTCACTCCTAGGAGATACAATACGCACTTTTCCCTATAGTTCAGGACTTTTTAAAAACTTTTTGGCTGGAGTCATAGCTATTTGACTGTATTAATAGTAGTTAATCTGAACAAAGATCTGCCAGCATGAGGTGCACAACCATTGTTTGTCCAATGATTGCTTTAAAAAGCTTTTTTGCTGTTTTCTATGTGTATCACCTCAACACAAAAAAAAGAGGTAGCAGAGAGGACATTGAAGTAGAACTTTAAATTGGATTTGCAATCTGGCAAAGAATGCAAGTGTTCCTTAAAAAAAAAAAGAAAAAAAATAACGTCTAATGTGTAAATTCTGCTTTTTCCGAAACTTCATAGATAGCAATTAAACATTGTTATTAATTATTCATTATGCAGTAAAATGTGTGAAGATTTCATTCCAGATCATTTTAGTAATGAGCATATGCTTGAAAAGAAATTAGATTAGTGCCTTAAAGCTAAATTTGAAATGAATGTTTTAAATGGTTGCCTGGTGGGTAAAATTATACTTAATAAAAATGACAGGTATAACTATATAGTTATATTAATGCTAATAATTATTAGCTTATGTCTACCTTTGAGGTATAGTGAGAGAAGACAGTCTTTATTTCCACCAAGTGAAAATACATATTTCTAACACCAAATGTGACGAAACACATCTCATCTCATTTTATATTTGGCCCATAATTAACCAGTAGTAAACTCTGAACGTAACTGTATTGTTACATATTGTGCTTGTATGATGTGATATCAAATATTACTGGCATTTATTATGACTTCCATTAAAAGATTCTTTAGTGTTCAGTTTCCAACAATAGGATGATATTGTTGATATTGTGTAAAGGGTACTTTTTTTATTGTTTTGTTTTCAGGAAAAGTATGAGAAATGAGAGGAATCTTGCCAGGAGAAACAATGAAACCTATCTTTGTGTTTTCATACTCTTAGCGCACACAGCATGTGAATGCAGATTATATATATTTATTTTAATCTGAAAAAAAAGAAAAAGAGAGGATAGATCAGACTATCTATTGTGGGGAGTCAGCTATTGAGTTTTGAGTTTTTCTTATTGAAAAGTTATGGAACATGTTATTCCAATTTTTAGACAAAATGTCATCTAAAAGAAAAAATGTGTTATTAAGGGAATGCCTCAATGTGATAAACACAACTGACCTTAGGAAAGGACTAATATAAAGTACAAATAAAAACGTTAAGTCTGAAGGAAATTAAGAATCCAGGCAGAGACTGATTGAGATGTTTCCAGGGTGTGTCTATGTATACAACAGAGCAGTATAAATGGCAGAAAAAAAATGGGTATGTGGAAATAGATGTGTCAAAATCTTAACTAAAGTGAGGAGAATTGGTCTGCTATGGGATTTGAGGAAAGGGTGAAATGTTGCTGTTGCCTGTTTTCTGTTTTTCCAAAAATAATGGTCAGTATCCCCCAAAATTATCCTTAAATGCTGGTTTTATACCTAAGTATAATCAGTGGTGAAACATTCTGACTGGGCAGAATACTTTTCTAAGTGTAAACAAATTTTAAATAAATTCAAAATTATATAGCAGCCCCTCAGTGAGTAGATAGTTGTTGCTTGCTAGTATCTCTGTATAACAGGTCAGTTGGAAAAAAAAGTCTGTTAAATTCATGTCTCTAAGCTGGCTGTAAAGTGATTAGAAAAGTGTTCGTAGTATACAGACTTTTATTCTTTTCAGCATAGCTGTAACAATTCATCTCTTGTAGAGAAATAAGGAATACAGGTAGCAAGCAAACCTTTCTTCTACTTGCACCCTAAACGTTACAAAATAAAACATGGGTTTGGGAGACACTATTTTTTCTTTCTCTTTTCCCTGCTCTCCTGTAGGCTAACTTTAACTGAAAAGGTGTTGATAGAGAATAAACTAGCATTTAATGAAGAGGAGGGAGAATCTTTCAAAACTACACCAAACTGTTTCTTCAGCAGGCTTGTAATTTTAGTGGCATGGTTCCTACTACATGTAAAATTGAGTTATATGAAAGTCAAATCTTTAGTAATAGTGTATTTCTTTTTGTTTTCATTAAGAAGTTGCAGATTTTTTTTTTTCAGTTGGCTGGCATTTCTTACAGTAAACCAATATGTACATTATTTAAGTCCTGATAGATTACCAGTATGCTTTACATGCATATGCTATAGGTATGGCACCACATGTACCCTCAACATAATTTTGGTTGCATTTTGTGTAATCCGTATCAATTCTGTTTCATTTATTGGAGAGTTTGCTGTTGTCTTCAACAAGTAATGCTAACATACAAATATCTACGTTTTCTAATTCATTCTCTTTAAAAATATGTAACATCAAATAAGAAGATGGGTAAGGATTATGACAAGTACGGGTTATTATGGAAAATTAGTATGGAGGCTGCATTTATCAATGCTGGAGTAATGTATTTTAGTTTTTGTTTTGTTTTGTTTTTTTTCCTGAGTGTCTTCATTGAGTCAGGAAAGTTCATGCTGATCATGTAATCTGATCTCCTTTATAATAAATCAAAGATGCAGTTATTGTTGCGTGTTTAATACTGCTGTTGAACTAGTCTTTCTAACAAAATCTTGATTTTAAAAAACTCTGGTCATGGAGAATTTAGTCCAGCCTTAGGTAATGGTTCTAATGAATAACTGCCTTCTGTTGTTAAAAAAACCTAAAAAATAACAATTTAAAAAGATCTACTTTTATGCTCAGTGTATGTAGTTTTACTCGAGCTTGATGCTTTGTCATAACTTCATGTGCCAGACTGGGAAGCTCTCTATTGGGGAATTTCTGTTCCCCAGAGAGGTGTTTAAAGACTTTACATAAAATAGCTCCTTGATAAACTGAGTCGACTGAGTTCCTTGAAACAGGACTTGAATAGGAAACAAAAAATACTTTCAACTTTTAGTGCTTCCTATTAATGTGCTTCAATACTCCTCAATATTTTGCAGAGTTTTTTGCCACCTGGATAGACAGACTGGTTGCTACAGTAATAGCCATGCCAACGGAGAAGAAATGTGACTTCATGTGGTGGGTTGACCCAGGCTGGATGACAGGTGCCCACCAAAGGCACTCTATCACTCCCCCCCTCAGCTGGACAGGGGAGAGAAAATATAATGAAAGGCTCGTGGGTCGAGATAAGGACAGGGGGAGATCACTCACCGGTTACTGTCAGGGGCAGAACAGACTTGACTCAGGGAAATTCATTTAATTTATTACCAATCAAATCTGAGTAGGGTAATGAGAAATAAAAACAAATCTAAAAATACCTTCTCCTGACCCTTCCCTCCTTCCCAGCTTAACTTTACTCCCAATTTTCTCTGCCGCCTCTTCCCAGCAGTGCAGGGGGATGGGGAATGGGGGTTGGGGTCAGTTCGTTACACATTGTCTCTCCCTCAGAGGGAGGACTCCTCACTCTTCCCCTGCTCCAGCGTGGGGTCCCTCCCACGGGAGAGAGTCCTCCACAAACTGCTCCAGCGTGGGTCCCTCCCACGCGCTGCAGTCCCTCAGGCACA
>JAVKLA010000062.1:10030011-10040873 GCA_034782735.1 Sagittarius serpentarius | reverse complement strand
GGCCTGCCCGTCTGCGGAGTTGTGTCTCTCGCATATTCTCGCTCCTCTCTTCTCCGGCCGCTGTTGCCCAGCTCGTTTCCCCCCTTCTTAAAGACTTTCTGCCAGAGGCCCGACCGCCATCGCTGACGGGCTCGGCCTTGGCCAGCGGCGGGTCCCTCTTGGAGCCGGCTGGCATGGGCTCTGTCGGACGTCAGGGAAGCTTCTAGCAGCTGCTCTCAGAAGCCACCACTGCAGCCCCCGTGCTACCGAAACCTTGCCACGCAAACCCAATATACTTAATTAGTTCAAGATACCTCTCCTTATGTATTTAAGGTGTTTACTATATGTAAAACATACATCATTTATTAACACACACAATTCTTTTCCCTTAATGATTAGAATTGCTTTCCTTCTAGTTGTAAGAATTCAGGGGTTTTTACTAAAATATGTGTGTTCATACATAAGCTTAAACTGTTAATCTGTTTTTTGAATAGTTTCTAAGTATTTGGTAGGTTTATTAGCTCTGTTAAACTATTTGTCTAAAGTAATACTCGTTATGTGTCATGAAGTTAACACAAGCTGTACAGGACCCCTTGTAGTTAAGTCACTAATTTTAATTTAGCAGTTGATTTCTATTTCTCTGCTAGAATGAAGTTTAGTAGAAAATTCATTATGTTGTGGGCCAGCAAATAACTATCTGATTTTCTTTATATTTTTATCTACTACTTAAGAAATTTCAAAGGTTTTTATGTGCTGGAGGCATCTTGCTTCTCATATATGTCACTCAGCCTGAAGTCCTACATGCCATCTGAGCAACCTGATCTAGTTGAAGGTGTCCCTGCTCACTGCAGGGGGGTTGGACTAGATGGCCTTTGATGGTCCCTTCCAGCCCAAGCCATTCTATGATTCTATGATCTCACATTTTTTCTTTTTGTACTGTACAGAAGAAGCTAAAGTGTGCAATCGCCTGTTCTCTGCTGTGCTCAGGTGGTCTGTAGCTCACAACTGACAAAAAACATGAATAGGTTATTTTATGTAGAAGACTTTTTTCGCTAAGGAAGATAAACTATATTCTTTGAACTGTAATTTGTATTCAATACACCAGAAAGTGCTTAAGCATATAAAAGATCATTTACTTTTCATAATTAATGGCTGCTCATGATCCTATGGCATCACAAGCACATACTTTTTGTGGGAAGTGGTAGCAGTCCAAGGACAAAGTTGAAACATTTGAATATGTTTCTGCTTAGAGTGACACCAGGAGCTATAGTAATCCAGTAAATTATGCTGAAAATGAAGTGCCAAATAACACAGCTACTTGCCTCATTTTCTTGCAAATTCACCCTGAACAAGTAAATGCCTGACCCAGTTCTGAAATGACTACACGTAAGAAGCAGTAGCAGTAGCACTCTTATGTCTCTGTTCCAGGTAGGCTAGTTCTTTCTTTGTTTTCCCTGCATAATTAGGTTGTGCATGAAAAATAAGAATTGATAGGGGTTTTTTTCTGAAAGATTATGCTCAGTTAAAACTTAACCTCTGACAGCTAGGCTCTCCAAAAGAAGCCTTTACCACCAGTAGGAACACCACAGGTTGTGCGGGAGCACTAGATGAGCTGGTGTCACTCTCTTCCAGCAAAGCATTTTCTTTTTCACCTCCTCTAGTGCTCTGTAACCACTGATTCTTTGTCTGATCGGATGTTAGCCACCTCAGCAGCTGTCTGTCCGTGTTATTTGAGGAAGACATCCACTGTAAGCTGAAAGGAAAAGCAGGTGTCTGTTCTAATGAAGATCAATTTACCTCAGGATTAAGACTATGAAAAACAGAACACCAAGTTCACCTTCTTCCAGTCAAGACCTTTAGAAATATAACAGACATTTCATCTGACAGGCAGAGTATTGAGGAAAACAAAAGATTTGCTTTGCAGACAGCAAGTGTTGTCTCTGTACATAGCTGAAACAGAACCAGCCTTACACATTATGTAAGCCTTGTACATCATGATAGCTTTATTTTAAACACCAAGGTTTAGAAGAAAAATTTTAGGCAAACGTATCTTTGGGGAAAGTAATGTAATTGCTACTACTTCTGTGGAAATAAAAATTTAAAAAACCAATAAATTTACTCAATTTTTTTCCATGTAATATGTAACAAGCTGTCTTAGGACAAGAATAAAGAAGGCTTTATATAATTCATCTTCAGAACTTTCCAGTAGATTTAAATCACTTGAGGTTTGGCTTCTGATGACTTATCATACATATAAAACTTTTCATAAAGGCAAGTTAATGTTGTAATATTTCCCTTTACAAAGGGATCTGGTTTTGTTAAATACAAGCAGATCAGGGAGTGTAATATATTGTTTAATACTGGTTACCTCTCTAGATTTCGTATTTTCAGTGTGTTTAGTTTAATATTTCACTGTATTTGAGAGAACTATTTGCTGAAAATGTAACTCTTTGCCACTGCTCCCTCAGCATGACCTCTAACACTGAGTTTTAGCTTTCTGTCTCCATAAAGCTGCAGACTAAACTGAAATAGTGATTTGCTGGAAAACGTACCTAATCTATTTCTAGGAAAACATCAAAATCTGATTGTTAATAATATCATATAAAGATTGTACTTCTTAAAATCCCCTAAATGACCAGTGCTTCTTGTAAGCCCCTTAGCAATATGCTAGCAATCCACAAAAAATAATTTTGAGAGTTCCCTTGCACATAGTAGAAGCCCATAGTGGTATTAAATCAGTCTTTTTACTCCAAGTGTCATTAAAGTCTGCAGGTTTTGCTGGCATTTGAACTTTGCTTGGAATGAAGTCTTACAGGGATTTTATTTGATCTAAAAGGAAAGTCTCAGAGCAGTATCTGGTATTATTAGCAATTCATCCTCTTGCAAGGTTGTCAGGCACTAAAAGCAAGAGCATAATTCCATGGAAGTATCAATTTTTATGTGGGTGGTTCCATGTTGTCTAGTAGTTTTGAGTTTTGTCTTAGTGGTACTTGTAGAGTTTTTTGTTCCAGAGCTGACAAAGTAAGGTTAACAACTGAAAAATGACTTGAAATGTTGTCGATGTGGATTCATGAAAGTCCTACAAATATACTACTTCTTCAGTTCCAGTATATCCCTCTTGCTACAGAGATGTATATTGCATGGGATAACTAAAAAGTCAGTCTCTCTCTCATTTTCTAAACGGAAAGTATTTATTTGGTATTTGCTACACTGTTAGTGCTTGGTCTTGGGAAATTCTTGCCTTTGTCATTGTTGAGAAGGTATCTTAAAAACCTGATTTTCAGTGTCTTAATACACGTCTGTGTACAGAATTCTAAAATGCAGAAAACTGGAAGCATATTTTAAAGTTTAAAGCTCAAAAGCATAGTTTAATTAAAATTTTGTCCTCAGCTACAGTTCTTATCAGAGCTTGCCTTTTTCAATTTTCCGGTCTGATGATTGAGAAGCAGATGGGCAAATTTTGTGGCATTGACTTCAAAATATTTTGGGTTTTTAATATATTTCAACTGCTTGTGTGTTTTGTTTTCTTTTAATGGCTTGGAGATCTTCCTCTGTAATTCCTGATGACTCTGGAAGAGCCTAGGGTTTGATTTTTGTGAGCTGCTGAGTACTTCCACCAGCAGTAAGAGCCAAAAGAAGTACTCATCTTCTTGCACGAACTTTTGAATAATGTGGAAGAGAGGTCGAGCAAATAATAACAAAAAAATCTGCTCTTTGTTATAGTTGGTTATTTTTTTCAGTGGTGATTCTGAGTAACACAGTGGCAATCTGAAAATAGATGATTTCAGTATCCTTCAGATTTCATAGTTTATACCCAGTGAAGGTCTGTGGAGGGTAGAGGAGAGGAAACCAAAGGATTTCTTGTAGCTTCTCTGTTAAACTTTCCTTGATATGGGTGTTTCATGTTAGGTACATGACAAAGTGCTTTAGGAGCTGTGATAAAGACACTTTAATGTGGGTTTTGTTTTGGTGTTGTTTTTCCCTCCTGCTTTTCAGGAAATAATGCAATTTGCTTCACTCAAAGATGTCACTATTGTGGCTGGAGTCAATAACTGAATACAGTGGGGTTGAAAAATCTGTCTAGGTCGTGACTGACCACTGCTGTGTTCCCAGATCACTCAGAAACACTTCCACAATGCAGATACTGAATCTAACTTTATTTTTTCACCACAGACCATAGTGTGAGAAAATAGATGTTAAATCATCTTCCCAGGACTGCTGTGTTTTTTTTCTAGATCATTCTTGTACGTGTGGACTGCTGTTTCAGTGGTTTCACACATCAATAACAACGTGAAAGAGATTTAAGACAGGTTAAGAGGTTTAAGACTGGGTTTAAGACACTTTTGAAATAAGGTTGGGGTTTTTATTTTATTTTAAGGGAATAGGAGCTACAGATCTGTGAAATACAACTATTGCCTGAACAGAGTCTTCTGAATAGTCTTCCATTTTGTATATGCATAAGTTTGGTTCAAGTCTTTGAGAGAACTGTTAGATCCTCCTGGCACAGATTGCCCAAGCCATTCTCTCTACAGAGTGACCTCAGGACTCACAAACTGGTGTCTTTCTTCCCCTTTTTCTATAATCCCAGCAGCAGCCTAAACCAGGTCTTCACCATACCTGGTTCCTGAAGGCAAGTCATTGCTATACTCTGTATTGTGCATGGTCATTGGTACCCGGTGAGTTGTCCTGTCCAGCCTCCTCTCCAGACAGTTCACCTGGAAGTGGTCTGCAGAACCGTGAGCTGAGTCCATGCCCCCTTCTTATTGCTACAAATGGTACTTTTGGATTTCTAATGTCTTGTAAAGGGGATTCACATGAACAAAATTGCATCGTGTTTTGAAACCCTTTCAAATAGTGCCATCTCTCTCTGTCGGATGCATCTGATGGAGTAGCTCAGCCCTGTCTGCTATTAAATGCCTCCACATCTGGGGGCATAGACTTACCCATACCAAATGGAGATGCAGAATGTTTTATTCTTTAATTTTTTATTCTTTCGAATTTTTTAAAATACTGAATTTTTAAATAATATTTTTATTTGTTTTATGAGTATGGCTGGCCAGAAAAGTCATTGTTCTTTGATACAATAATAAAAAATGACCTGGAAAGCAAAATAGCATGCTGTTGCATGCATTTTGGGAAACTGCAGGGTGCACAGCACACTTTTTAACTCCAGATCCTGCTGTACCACAGGATGATGAGAGAATATGTTACTGGACCTGTAACTTCCTCCCTGATATAACGAAGTTTCAAAACTTTGGGGGCTGTGTTTCTGTCTTTAGCTTTATGATTAGCCTGCACTTTCTCCACGTATGAGCTGTAAGACTTTGACAGAAAATCCAGGACTTAATAAACTGTGAGAACTATTGAAATGCTGATATGGATTTTACCAAAGCTTTAAGGGTCAATTCATTTAAGCTTCAGATATGATCTTACTCACTTTATTCACAGTGTATTCATACCCAACTTTAATTACACACGAGAGGTGGAGCATCCAAAAAGTCAACACACAAAAGAAAAATATCCATAGGAGGTATCAGCTACAGGTAACCTGGAAGTAACTTCGGGTTTAGCTCTATGAAGCTTCACAGCTTTGAAATTTTGCTAAACATAGGAAGAAGTTGTTTTCATTAATACTGTTTGTGTTAAGAAGTCGCATATAGATAAAAAGAATTTGGTGAAAACTCATTTTTTTGCTTGTTTTACCAGTCTTTTTGAACACAACTCTGTTCAGACATTCTCTGTTTATATGTATTTTCTTATACGTACATATGGTTAAGAAAACTGTATAAAATTACACATACGTCAAACCTTTAATAATTTTTTATTTTGTCACTTAAAAAAACCCATGCATATTAACATGACCTTGTTGAAGAACATATTTTTCTTTTTTTTTTCCCCTTACTTACTGTTGGAGTAGTTTAAATATTTTAAAATGTGAAATGTTTCCAGCAACATGAAAATCTGAACAATGCAATCTGGCTGGGCCTTGACTTTGAAAAAACCTCCTAAAATTAAGGTAATCTGTGGGGATTTGACAGGCAAGAAGTCATCCTTATCTAGTATATACACTTGCTCTGAAACCAGGAGGACTTCTGATACTATTCAGAGCCCGAAATTCAGAGTTCTTCCAAAGACTTGCAGTATTTGTTTTGATTTCTAATAAACAGAAGAATCTGCCTCTCCTGTCATTCAGGACATGAAGACATGAGCAAACAAATGTTTCATGTGATGAAAGTTTAATTAGTATTGGAATAATTATTGCAACTTATTTAAGAGTTAAGATGCAAACCCTCTGTCCTTTAACAACTTGATATGCTTACTGATGATTATCTTTTTCATTTTCCCAGAAATGTCACTGAATCTAGTTCTGCTCTGGTATTGTTTTTGTGATGCCCCTTTTTCTCTAATTTCACATCTCACAGCCTGTGTAACGTACTGAATGACATGGATCCTTTAGTCTTTCCTTTTTAGTTACTGTTTTGCTAAGTAGTCTGTGATCTGTAATTGATGTTTACAAAAATAATGGCTTAAGGTTTTCTTTATTTGTTTCATTACACTACGGTACAATTTTCTAGGATAATGGAAATTTTTTCAGCATGCTATTTCAGGGATCTATTTTCATTATATGCTAATGTTTATGCATAAAGCATCCTGTTTTCTTGTTGTTGGATGACAAGCAGCTTGTCAAGTATGCATGACTGACTTTCTTCTAAGGATATTTAAAATTCCTTATATGAGGATCCTTACATGAATAGATCTCCTCAAGTAACTCAATGAAGGGAAAAACCACCTTACTGTATATTTATAGTTTCGATGGCCTAAGTACTACTTTACTGAATTTTGTTTTCCCTTTTTTTTTCTTGTTCACATCAGTGATTAACAATTGCTAGTTGAAGCTAGCCACTTAAATCAAGCAATACTTTTTTCTGCTCTTTAAGGAGCCAAGTCTTTCTCATATAGTAATGGTAATAGTCAACCAAAATTTAACTCCTGGAAAAAAGGACTTAGACCTCGGAGAGATAATGAATCAGACGTTCTGAGCTCAAGTTGTTTCCCAGGGCTTAGTAATTAGTCAGATTAATTTGGTGTAAAATGTGTTGTACTGGTGCAGGAC
Organism: Sagittarius serpentarius; assembly: GCA_034782735.1. NCBI lineage: Eukaryota > Metazoa > Chordata > Aves > Accipitriformes > Sagittariidae > Sagittarius > Sagittarius serpentarius. The sequence continues at coordinate 10,033,780 of JAVKLA010000062.1, read as the reverse complement.
TTGAATGTAAAGTATTCTAACTTGCATGAGGTTGTTGCAGATATTTCTCTGAAGTTTTGAAGAATTCATTAGGAGATGCTGTTTCCCCTGCTTCAGTCTGTGCTGCATTAGGTATATCATCATTGAAACAGCTAAAACACCATTAATAAATATAGATATTTATTAAAAATAGTGTGACTCTCTGAATATGCAATCATAACAGCAGCTTTCTACAGGCCTACTAAGCTCAGTTCCTCAGCGACTGTAGGGCACAAAGCAAGCATGATTTGGCTAACTAAACTGCTGCTATTTGTGAGAGGGTTTGTTTATACTCCCCTGGTGGTACCTTCCAGAGTACTCTACGTCCGTATCGCTCAAGATGCATCAAGGCAATGTTTTGTTATATCAGCAGATCTCTAGGGGAGATCTTAACCAAGTATATTAACAAAGTGTATTACTGTGTTAGGGTCATGGATTTTCATAAGAATATGTAGATAAGGGCAGTTTTAAAGAAAAATTCTCGTGAATAAGGTTTAAGTGAATACAGGGCAAGAACATCAACAATTAGCCCATTTAAAGTAGCCTGATTTCAACTAAAAAGACAAAATCTATTCTCATACAGACTGAGTATGACTTGCACAGAGTTTTTCTGTCAGTATATTTATCTATTTGTGTCACATACACTAGAATCAAAGTGAAAATTAAACTTAACTTTGTTTTCTGTACTTAATCCACATGAAGTGTAACAGTTACATTATTAAAATGTTCACTGTATCCAGTGCAAATAATTAAAAGACAGGAAACACACTATATTGCCAGACTGCAGGAATGTCTTTCTTTAGCAAGTGCTTAGTGAAGAAGGGATTTTGGTTTTGTTTCTGTATTACAGTGAAGAAACATATTGTAAGAACTCTTTTGAACCCTATGCCCCAATTCTAAGACTCTTCCAGAATTATCAGTGTTTTAGGATATAAGATCTCAAATTTTACCCTGAGGCCCTAGAACACCCCTACCTTAATCTTGCCCTACATTGAATATATATTTAAAACGTCTTCACTATCTTCTCTCAGTTTTGCTGTAGGCAAAACTGAGCTGCCTCCCTGAAAGTGTTTCTTTTTTAAAAAACTTCTTCACTTCTGTGGTTTCCTCCTTGTTCTTCTAATGCTGCACTTTATTTCTGTATTTCCTTAGACCAGTCTTACGTGAGAATCCACCCTAAGTAATATAAATTGTCCAACAGCTGAAATTAACTCCCTGAGAACTTGCACAGATTAAATTCCCTCTACTAACAACAGCCAGCGAACATAATGAATTGGGAATAGAATTAGACCTGTAAAATTGTGTTACTGATCTCTTTTCTCACCTAAGACAGATTAATAAAGTTAATGATTTATTTATTTTGCTGTGTGAAGTTTCTGGGTTTGTTTTAAGGTTAGTTTCAATAGACCTGAAAGACTTTAAGACATTGATTTTTGGTATCTCTGGAGTCCAAGTCATTAGAGAGATTTTCCTTTGCAGTTCTTCTTGCTACTGTAACTCAGATTACTGGTGAATGAACACTGCTGAGAATAGTTGGAAAATAATAAAATTAGCTAAATCTTCTTCAACATTCAAATAATTTGAAATTAAATTTATCTTTCAATGAAATTGCTTCTGCAATTTCTTGCTGCAGGAGTTGCTTTGCATGGCTTTTATCTTGTGTATTTTTCTTTATTTGTCTGTATACTAGGTGATACTTGATCCATTTTAAAGTAACTGTAACAGTGATATTTCTTACATCTACCTGATGTTTCAAACTGTGTATGAAATCTACCAAACTGGGGAGATAGGAAAACATGCCATTGAACTCAACAGGACCTAGTTCACAAGCTACTTAGCTACTCAGGGCTGTGGGAGATGGGAGTCGCTACCTCTCACAGGGACAAATAGCAGTTTACTAGGGCAAAAAAAAAATAATCAGCTTTGTTGATTTGGAAGTGTTCTGGGAAAAGAATGAAAGATTGTTGCTGAAAGCTTACTGATGCTTCCACAAGGAGATGTGAGGAAGAAATAAAAGTTGTGTACCAAAGTGGAGGGTTTGTTTCAGTTTAACATGAAAATAAGCCGGTGAAGACATGCTTACAAATCAAGTCAAACTATTTAATAAGTGTCAGAATACTAATGCACTAGAGGAATCTTACTTCTTATCAAATTCAGTCTTTCACTGTTGTAGGTAACCACTAACTTTTTCCCTAGTTATATTAAACCTTATTTCATTATTTCTGTAATAAATTACATCATTAATCTTAAAGTTCTCTATTTTCAGTAAAAGATTATTGTATGTTCTTTTAAGGTGAATTTTAAAAGCTTCAAAATACTTAATGTATATGGACTGAAAAAAATGTATTTTCTATGTGCATAATTGTTATTTCCTGTTTTGATCTGCATCTTTTCTTTATATGATATTTTAACATAATTATCTAACATAGCTAATCAAGAGTGCAGAATCTGGAGACACGTTTCGCTTTTGCTGCCTGACAATTAGTTTGATGTAAGGTACGTTAGCATTGCTGATGCAACATGGGCAACCAATTAACAATGAGGTGACCTTTTTCTTTCTTTATACAGTTGCCATTCAGCTGTGCATCTCTAATGAGCGTCTTGAGTTCCTGAGAGCCACTACTAAAAAAGTATTGTCATTTCTGATGAACATGCTGATGGCTGAAGTAGAGCTTTTGATAAATGAATACCTTTTATCAGCCTTGCTCTCTGGGACCCATTAGGAAAGGTTTTACATTGTGTATCATTTATGGAGCTTAAAATGTTGAAATACATTGAAATAAAGATAACACTGAACTCCGAGCTGAATTATAGGACCACCCCTTTGCATATAAAGAGGTCACAAGCAAATAAATAAGGTAGCTCTATGTAGTGTGAAACACAAGAAAGATCACTCCAAGATAAGTGAAAGAGAGAAGATAAAGCTGACCCATAACAGAGTTGGCAAGACAAGTTTATTAAAAGAAGAACGCTAGGGGTCACTGGGCAGGTGGCAAATGAGTAAAGGGCTCACACGGTCTCTCATCTTTCCAGAAGAGTTTTGAGGGAGGAAAAATAGAAACTGTCTGAGAGGGGAATGATGAAAGACAACTGATACAGATCTTTCCTTAGAGGCCTGACATTAATGAGCTTGTAATGGGCTTATTAGACTAAGTTATCTTTTGCTGAAATAAGTAAAGTTAAGTGGTTATGCTAATAAGAAATAGAGTATCAAGACAGATTAAAAAGGGAAGAGTCAAAAGTAAAATATGGAGCTCTGCAGTGCTAGTCAGTTAAAAGCAGTTCAGCCACAAACCAGGTATAATTTAGGATTGCTGGACCTTGGTATTTTCAGTTACCTAGTTTGTAAACTAAATTATCACCTCTAATATGATGTATTTCTTACACAGGCACGTAATATTAGTTATATATGAGCACACACATTCGCATAAACTTAAGCGAAACATTTCTATTCTTTGTAGTACATGTAAAAGGTTATGACACTTTTAACAGAGGTTTGCCTGTTTATATGGTTGAGAAACTCTTACGTTGGGCATGTGTTTTGGATCTTCAAGGCAAGCATGACAGCATAAACCAAATAAATTACTTCACTGATACATGTCATAGGATACATGTCACTAAAGTACTCTTTACTGGGTAGTGCAGGGGCTTAGAGGAAGAGGTTTTTGGTTGGTTGGTTGTCGTGGTTTAACCCCAGCCAGCAACACAGCACCACGCAGCCGCTCACTCGCTCCCCCCCCACCCAGTGGGA
>JAVKLA010000062.1:9947357-10023606 GCA_034782735.1 Sagittarius serpentarius | reverse complement strand
GGGAGAGGGCAGGCTGTCCCCCCCGCAGCCAGGGAGGGGAGCGGGGGAGCAGATGCCCCCCTGCAGCCCGGGGGGGGGCCCAGGCCGGAGCAGGTGGGTGCCCCCCAAGATGGCCGCGACTCGGTGGGGAAGCCCGCGCTGGAGCAGTTTGTGAAGAACTGCGGCCCGTGGGAAGGACCCACGCTGGAGCAGTTCGCGAAGATCTGTCTGCCGTGGGAGGGACCCCCGGCCGGAGCAGGGGCAGAGTGAGGAGCCCTGCCCCTGAGGAGGAGGGAGCGGCAGAGACGCGGTGTGTGAGGGCCTGGCCCCAAGCCCCGTTCCCCGTCCCCCCGCGCCGCTGTCGGGGAGGAGGGGGAGGGAACCGGGAGTGGGGTTGAGCCGGGAAGGAGGGAGGGGCGGGGGAAGGGGTTTTAAGATTTGGTTTTACTTCCCGTTATCCGTGTTGTGATTTGACTGGTAGTAAATGAAATTGGTTCTGTTTTTTCCCCAAGTCGAGCCTGTTTTGCCCGTGACCACAATCTGTGAGTGATCCCTCCCTGTCCTTGTCCTGACCCAGGAGTGTTCCTTTGTGTTTTCTCCTCCTCATCCCACCGGGCGGGGGGGAAGGAGTGAGCGAGCGGCTTCGAGGTGCTTTGTTACCGGCTGGGCTTAAACCGCGACAGTACGGTGTGCTCGCATGACATTTAACTTCAGGCAGCATGTTTTAGTGGAAAGGCAGCTGCTAATAGATGAGAAGCAATTAAGACAGCTTAGTTCATAACTTTCCATGGTTCTTAAATATCTGAGTTCTTTGCTGTAGAGCAGAAGTATTTTTCTCCCTAAACACCACCTCAAATTTCATTAACTCTTTTTGGAAACAAACTAAAATGAGCAATTCACCAAGGAAGACTTAGACGATCTTTAAAGGTTCTTCCAACCCAAACCATTCGTAACTCAGAATGGTAATTCTATCATTCTATTAATCATTCTAAATGGACTGCATGCAAGTGTTTGTTGGCTAGACCACTAAACCACTTCATCACATAAATGAGAAACAATAATATACAGCCATGGTTCTGCTGTATTCTAGTTTGAAAAAAGGATCATTCAAATTTTGTCTTTCACTTTTACAGCTTTAATCTTTAAATGCATATGGAAATGTCACTGCTCCAGTGAAAAAATGAGGGTTATGTGTATGAATTCTTCCAGAACAGTCACCACATGTAAGGAATAAAAATGCTGTGGTTCTGCCCCAAGAATATCCATTTACTCTCTGAAAAGTTTTCTCCTCATGAATTACTCATTCACAGTGTATGGATCAGCCCATGTTAGCACCAGGAAAGAGAATGTTAACTTGACCAAATTTATCTATTTTGTACACAATAAAACGATTATGTAAAGTGAACCACTGGGCAAGGAGAGAGAGAGGGGAAAAAAAGTATTCTGAAGGGTTTACATGGATTTCTTTTTTTCTCTGCAGACTCTTTTTAGTGAAGCAGCTGTATCTTCGATTTCATTGTGTGACCTTGACGCTTACTGTCAAGACCTTCCGATAACTGCTAGATTTGGCAAGGTTGAAAAGTAAGTGACATTTTAAACATTAAAGCAAATCACTTTAAGAAAACAGAAATGTCTGTATTTAGTAGACATTGTTATTAAAATAATGTATTAAAACCTCTGATATCTGCAAGGGTAAGGGAGCTTTGTAGTCTGTTTCAAAACATACTGCCTTTTTTAATTTGTTCGTGGTAGTTTCTAAGTTGTAAGTTAAAAAAAAACACCTACAGAAAGGAAATAGAGAAGTGGAATTGCAGCAAATTTTTCTCTACATGACTTGGGATCATTAAAACAGGAATTCAAGTTTTCAGAACTACTAGAAGTGACAGGAGGGCAAATGAAAAGTGGGGCACTCTGTATAACTCCTAAGAAACCTGCTTCACCTGTGGATTTACAAGTAAGGCGAGTGGAGTTCTCCTTTGACTTTTTTTCTTTCCTTGTTTGGGTTTTTTTGTTTGGTTTTTTTCCTAAAGCAGAAAATAAAGACTGGCTAACCTTAATTGAAATAATCAAGTGAAATGGAAAGGGTTAAATAAGCACAAGGCTGACAAAGCTGTCATGTCAGGGCTTGGTCATTTTCTTGATGCTGGATGTCTTTTGTGAAATAAGCCTCGATAAAACCAGTGTCATCAAGTACGCTGATTTTGCTAGACAGATTAGAGAAAGAATATTTATGTAATCAGTCCTTTACACTAAACATAGTATGTAAAATGCTTACTTAAGACATTAATATAAATCAAGAGGAATTAAATGAATGCTCTATAAAGCAGCATTTCTTTTATCTCTCAGAAAACCATTTTTCATCCTTTACCTATTTGTGGGTCAGGTATTGCCTCAAGGAGAAAGAAAGTTCATGAAAAATTTAAAAATCAGTATTTTTGTTTCTTATGAGAGCAATAAGAAGAGCTTTCAGGGCTAGTTATATGCAACATATTCCAAGGAGTATTGTTTATTAAAAGAAGACTTTTCTCTTATACTGGGGTCCCCAGTACAGAAAAGACATGGACCTTCTAGAGAGATTCCAGAGGAGGGCCATGAAAATGATCAGAGGGCTGGAGCACCTCTCCTGTCAAGAAAGGCTGAAAGAGTTGGGGTTGTTCAGCCTGGAGAAGAGAAGGCTCTGGGCAGACCTTATTGTGGCATTTCAATATATAATGGGGGTTTTTATGGAAGATAGAGGAAGACTTTTTACCAAGGCCTGTAGTGATAGGACAAGGGGCAATGATTATACATTGAAAGAGTATAGGTTTAGATTGGACATAAGGAAGAAGCTCTTCACTATGAGGGTGGTGAGGCACTGGAACAGGTTTACCAGAGAAGTTGTAGATGCCCGATCCCTGGCAGTGTTTAAGGCCAGGCTGGATGGGGCTTTGAACAACCTGATCTAGTGAAAGATGACCCTGCCCATGGCAGGTGGGTTGGACTAGATGATCTCCGAAGGTCCCTTCCAACCCAAATCATTCATTCTATGATTCTATTGTGTGTCTGTGCATTTGAAAACACTTGGAAAACTTTCCTCATATTTATACAGAATTCCCAAATCCTCCTGATAGAAACTGCTCCCTTGCTTATGCAAAAAATGTTGAATGACTCATAAAACAGAAGATGTTTTAAAAATACTGTTCCAAACTATGTAAGCTGCTATTTACAAAATATTTTATCACATTGTTTTAAAGCAAACTTATTTTCCTGAGATGCTGTATCAATATTATGCACACCCCTCCATCTGCTGTTAGTCTTATGATTGACTTAGCTGTGCCATTAATAATGAAATATGGCTTGAATGTCTTTTTCCAGTAGCACACAGTGGTACCAGAGATCTGCTTTAATCTTTTTACTTTCCTGTTAACTTCTCTTCTAGCATTATCCTCATTTCATACCTGCTTAAATCTCTTCCGTTGATCTTTTCTTTACTGACACAGAAAAATCCAATTTCAGTTCATAACACTAGTGAAATCAATTGTTGAAAACTTTGTTTTTCCCATGAAAAACATAGTATTTGTAGCAACCAATACAGGCAATTTTTTAATGAGGTGATGGAGACATGTTTCTGTTCTGTATTCCTTTTCCAGAACCTTTGCTGTCTGTTAGTAATTGATCATTCTTCAGATAACATGGTTTGCAAATGCATACTTAATATTTTTTAATTTAAATTTATTTTCTCCAGTAGTTGAATTACATAAGTCACTGGTAGCAATCTGCTAACACACAGTTGTTTCTAGGCCATTGAATTTCACTTACCCTTGACTTACTATTAGTTTATGAGTTAAAAAAAGGTGATTATAATTCAACAGAGAAAACAGTTTTCCTGAAATAATTGTCAGTATAGGAGTATTTTGGCAATATCAGTCTTGTACTTATTTGTCAGAAACATGAGACAAACTTTTTCAGATGGTGAATTTTGCTATTCAGTCTTTGTGCATGACAAAACTAATGGCAATACATGCTCTCTCTGGTCACAAGAAGAAACATGACAAATCTTTATTTTCTGTACCTTCAAATCATGCAGTTTTCTTAGTCTCTGACTAGACATGATGTGCTTTATCTGCTGATATTATATTGAGCTACATTTTGAATAAAATAACATTATCTGTTGTATCAGTGTAACCATAAATTCACCTTTTTTGTTGAGCTTAGGAGTTAAATTCTTAACAAAGTGGATTTGTCATATGAAATCACTTTCTGGTTTCTATTTTGATAGACTTAGATATAGTTGCTAATAAAATCACTGACACCTATAGCCATGTAGTACTGCATATACCAGAGAGAAAGATACAAATTGAAAATGTGCAACATATATTACTTGATTGGCTATAAACTCTTTGACGCATTTCAGGAGGTGAAAATAGTGTTTCTTGATGTATTTCATGAATAAATCCTTTATATCTGATTAAAATGCAGATGAGCATCATAAACTATTGTAATTTGAAAGGGTTGGTCCCCTGGTGCAGTCTTGTTCCATCTGCTTCAGGTGTAAAGCTTAGAGGGAATTCGCTACAATTACTGAATACAATTTGGGTTCAGATGCAATCCCCCAAGCTGAAAGTCACTGTGTGAATGAAAACTGCTTTTTAACACCTCTGACACTTCTGCTATTTCAAAAAATCCTGCAGCTTTATAATAAACTCATTGTTATGAGAAATTATGGAACTGCTAGTGAAAATCTGCATGAGAACAAATGCAAAATCTGAGGTTAGGATCTAATCTCATATTTCAAATCTTAAAATACTGTTAATGCTAAATCAGTAATTTTTAGCTCTTGGGCAGTTTATTTAATACATAAGGAGAGATATAACAAGCTAGAAGTTGGTGTAAGTGGCTTAAAGCCTTTTGTTTCTCTGTGCTTTGCAGATCATCTCTAGATTTTATTGACTGCTGGGTAGGATCTTGTATTACAGAATTGCATTACAAGAGTTGTTTAGGGAGGGGAAAGGATCCCAAATGCTCTTGTCTCTGAACATTGTTGTTTTATTGTAAGGACCTAAGAGTAGCTTGTAGAGACTTCATCATGTTAGAAAAATCAATGAATGTGAACTTTAGCAAACCTATACTTATAAATTGGTAGGGGGACACAAATTTTTTGGAGCCAAAAGAAACTAGGAGGTGAAGAGTTATATTATTAAAAGTGTGTGAAAGAGAAAGGGAAATGTTATCAAAAAGGTCATTTCCTATTTAACAGATGTTGAATAAACAGAGCAATAGTTACTTTTTTAAAAATTATTTTTTTTTGTTTGGTAGGAAGAATAAGAAAACTTCCCTTTTAGTAAAGTACTGTACACAGTTTCTGCAAAACAAATAGTCTGCTTTGAAAACTGGCATGGGATGCAGGGATCAGCAGTGGTTTGACATTGAGAAATTAAGCTTAGTTATTTAGTGGCAGGAAACTGTATTCAATGAGCAGAGAAAAATATATATAGCACTCAGCTTGCAAAGAACACTATTACTTTGTAAAAGAGTTGCCTGTCAACAGAAGCTTTCTTTATAACTTTTGTTATTGAAAGAAGTCATTGAATATTCCATTCACTCTCTTTTCAGTTGATTTTTTGATAGCCTGAATGTCATCATATTTCCCCAAAGTGTTCTTTTTTAAAGAATATCTGGAGGCTTCCAAATCTCCAAGATTTTTTTTTTTTCCCCCTATGATCCCTGGAGTTAGGTGGTCATGTTTATGTTCTGAGCAAGAACTTGTGGTGCTAGAGCACTGCGCCCTTGAACGCTAGTGTGTTGCATCTTAGGCTGCTGGACTGAAGAGACAATTAACATGGAAGAACTGAAAGTAGACGCAGACAGTAACAGAAACATTCTTAAGGGTGAAAGTAATTAAAGCCGAACAGATCATAGAAACTTGATTTTTCAGAGTGTATCACCTAGTGAGCATGTGTATTTTTTATAGATACTTTTATTACAGATAATAATTAAAAACTAAATACCTCTTCCAGAAGAAAAAACGTCAAGGGAAAACATCTATATAGAAAAAACCCCAAAGATCTAGGAAGTATATTATGATCGGGGCTTTTTTGTCCTTTAAAAAGGAAGGGAATAGGGTAGGGTTGTTCATTTCTGGGACTATGAGTAAATAACCTGATCTTCCTAGCCTTTAACTATTACGTATGAATGAAAATTGGCAGTGGTTGTACAATTAAGTTAATGGCTGACACTGTGATAGAAATTACAAAGAGAGGGTGAAATGTAATGGGTAAATTGTAACTGAATAATTTCTGATCTGTTAGAAGAACTATAGCCTAAATAAGGCTAAGTTTACCAAATCGTGAATACGGTAAAATAACTGCTAGTATAATTGTCTAATAGCAATTTGTTCAGCTTTCTAGTCTGAACAAGAAATAATCTCTCTTCAGTTTGCCTCTTGACAACTGTTTAAAATTTTGCTTCTGTGCTCTGTCTTTTAATATCTTTGTCACTTACTATTTTTAATATTCTATGACTGTTACTGTTGGCTGTGTACTGTCAGGTACTGTAAAGCAGACCTGAATTTTACGGAACTGTCTGTTTCCTAGTTCATTATGTGGAGTTATACAACGAGGGAAGAAATTAGGATGTTAAAGCTCCTCTTAGGAAAGGGGACTTGCAGATAATCATAAGGTGCTTCTTGCCTACTGAGATGAGAGCTTTCCTGGTGGTCAATTAGAGAGGTTTTCAAAACATGCAAGAATGAATCTTTTTTCTCTCTTGGCAAAGAAAATGCCCCTTAAAAAGTCTAAAATACTTTTTTAAGTTCTCTTGGGTTTTTTTTCTATTCCCTTTATCAGTGCCAACGGTTGCAGATTAGATACCTCTGAAAGTAACAACATACTGATTGTTTTAAAGTGCTTCTTTTTTTCTTGATTTCAGTATACAGTTTCCATTAATATAAAGTATAAAACCAACCTACACACACACACACACACACACACAAACACAAAAATGACCTGACTGCAGAGCAGTGGTAGTAGCTGAGCAAATCTAACAGCTCACTGGAGATACCAGTCCTTTTTCCTTACTTCGTTTCGTATTCTCAGCTGTATATTGCTTCTAACAATATTGCACTGTAATGTATTCATCTGACCCCTTCATGAATTAATTCATCCTAGTAAGCTTAGATCATAACATAGAGGAAACAAACAAACAAACAAAAATCCTGCATACTCACATCTTAAAGGGGTCACTCTAATGCCAGAAGTGAGGAGGCAATACCACGTGGCAGGAGTGGGGGAGGGAGAGGGAAAATGGGATGGGAAAGAAGTGAGGGTTGCTCCTTTTGCAACAACCATTAATAACAAACATCTTTACCACAGGAATACAGCACAAATAAGGTTTTTTTGCCAACTGTTTGTCAAACAAATATAGTTTGCTTTCAAGGTTTTATTAAGTGGCCTTTAGCTTTCCTGAAACCACAACCATTCTGAAATTCCAGGAACAATCTACATTTTTACAGTTTTATATCATGACTGTTGTTCAACTCAGGGTTGTTTTGTTTTTTTTTTTTAAAAATTAAATTAACTTACTTGTTTCAGTTTTTGTAGCAATGAATACATTTCTTCAGGTGCTATGGAAATACTGGTTCAGAATAGCAAGTAATATGTTCACTAAATCTCTAGATAAATATATTAGTAGAAATTCCCATCTTGCACAAGAATTATACCACTGTTCTGTTGACTTGAATGTTTACTGCAAAGGCGAAAAATACCATAAGTACTTTTTTTATAATCAGTTGTTACTTCACAGTCCTTCAGTTGGCTTCATAATCAGTTCTGTCTATTTTATCAAGATATCTTGGTGAAAATGGCATCTGTGAAGTGGAGGCAGTATTCATTGTAAAATATACTGTGCAAGCAAATAAGACATTCAGACATTATGTCTGTAGTTGTATATTTCTCTGATTCATTAAAAACAAAGATCACCATCATCATCACTTGTCCACAGTGATTTCAAAGTTCTTGAAGGATTTGCACTAAGGGAGTTCTCATTATTTTCATTTAAATAGAGATTACTTGTTCAATAGGAAGACTTTTTTAGTAAGTTATTACTAAATCTAATTCAGTAATTTGTCAGGCCTTTAAAATATGTTTATGTTATGCTTTCTAATTTTAACTTACCAAAATTCTTCCTCAGTTTCTAAGTGATTCTGATTTCTTAAATCTGTTTATGTTTAGCTGTGAAAAGGGCAAAAAGATTTTATGCACAGAAATAGATCATTGAAATCTGCAAACATTTTCAATAGTTGATGAAACTGAATCCTACTTAAGTAATGAATTTTAATTAATAAAGTCTATTTTAGCAATGCATTTTAGCAGTACATAAAACTATAGCAGAAAAGCAGTATTAGATTTTTTCAGAATTTTGATATTAATATATGCAGAAGATTTTCAGTCTACTAGCCTTGCCGGGAGAAATTTTCTTCTGAAGTCATTGAACTTCTTAGTTTAGAAATGTCATCTTATATTTAAAAAAATAAAGCTTAGTAATGTGACATGAAAATAGGGCTTACAAGTTACCTGACATTTGAATTTGCAAACATTTCATTTTGATCAGAGCATGGAAACAAACTTGTAAATTAAGAAAACAAAAAAACAAACAAAAAAACCCAAAACTCCCAATGAACCAAACACTCCCCTACCCCAAAACCAAACCAAGATAAAAAACCAAACCAAAACAAAAAAGCCTAGCACAAAATGTGTGAAAAGAACTCGAGCTCCAGAACGCACAAAACTTTTACCTTGACCGAAGTCGAACAACTGGCTGGGCTTGATGAGTTCTAATTGATAGGTTGTCTTAAAGCCAAAAGTGGCAGTTTTCTGATGCTAACTGTATTGTAATGGTAGCTGCCCTCATTCCAATGTACTTATGAAGAGCTAGCTAGTAACTGTTAAACTGTAAAGGAGCACATGTTTCAACAATACTTCAACATTTTAAGATGACAAGAAGATTTTGTCTCGGCCAGCTTCTGTACGTCTCTGTAGCAGTTTTAAAAGAATGAGCTACTTGGAATGTTTCCTTATGAAATAAGAACAACCTCACATTTTCACACAGAAAGACAATAGCTCTCAAAGATGCTTTAGGAGCTGATTTAACAAGTTTCCCATCTAAGGCCAGTATTAGCTGTACATCTGCCAGGAATATCCCAGTTTTATCTAATCTGTTCTAAGGAATTGACCGTTAGTATGCTTCAGAATCCTTGCTCTTGGTACTTTTTTTTCATTTTCTGAACATTTTTAATCCAGCATGTTAATTCTTGTTCTATTAATATAAGTTATAGAGATGGCTAGTTTTCCTTTCCTCCTTGGCCTGTGATGTGTTTGAAAAGTCTTTTATCTCCTCTCGTTTACCCTCTCAGCAGAAAACTCAGTCCAGCTTTTCATTACAGGATCAGTAGGTTAAAGCTTTATTAATTCCTATTACTTTTCTCTAACCTTCTTCCATTTAGTTCATACTCTTTTAGACAGCAGTTCCCAAAACTAGGCTTGATGCCCAAATGGTGGCTCTTTCTAGTCATAACCAGAGTCAGATACTGGCTTTACGTGTTTTCCTGTTTTCTTTTCCCTCTTCATACAGCCCTGTACTGTCTTCAGTGATTTCTGAAGACAAGTCATTTGCCAGCCTGTATTTATGCAGTTGATTGTTTCTGCACTAGATACAAAGTACACTTACATAACTTGTGTGCAAATGCATGTATCTAGTAAAAAGCATTCTGTTGTTCTGTTGGAAATCTTCTGCAATTTGTCAAGGTAATTGTAATTTCTAGTTTTGTCCTAGAGCATGCTTGTTGTCCTCCAATGTTTTGTCTGGAAATTGAATATTTTTACTTCTTACTACATCATACAGGTAGTTCACAAAAATATTGAACAGAGCCAAACCCACAACAAACTGCTGTAGAGCTCTGCTTGACACAGCGTCCTCTTCAAGAGGGTTCTTATCAATGCATGTTATGCCAGCAGGCTCTACCTGACAAGAACACCAGGAATATCATCATGTTTAACTTAACTCTGCTGGTTTTCCACCACCTTCTCACCAGTAAGAGTTTTCTGTAAGGGAGATTTGTCTTGCAGAATTAGAGCCCTGGAACCTACAGTGCAACAGCTTTCATGTGGCTGCTCAGAGGAGCAATCATCTTGCTTGACTCCTAAATCTAGTCCTAAAGTCTTAAAAATGAATGGTTAAGTTCTGGTGTGTTCAGTCAACTTAGAATATAAATAAGCATGACATTTCCTAGCTCTCTACTGCTAACTGATGATGAGGGGCAGAAGTGTTGGGACGGAAAACTCAAGCTTTTTTGTTTTGTTTTGTTTGGCTTTTTTTAAAAGATGTTATTCTGCAGCCTCTTAATTCAGTGTCATCCCATGGAAACTGATAGTTTAACCTAGTTAATGAAGCCTATTGGTTGTTGCTTCTTCTGAAATAATCTTGAGTTCTTGGTTATAAAACAAACAAAAAATCCTCAAGGTTTTTTCTTGATGACTGGACTGATTTTGTTAAGAAAAGAAAGCAAATATTTGATGAAAGGAGAAAGGATAATGTTTCCAGATACTGAATGAGAGTGGTAAAGAATTATTTGTATTTCAATTACAATGCATCTCTCTAAAATTTATTCTGACTTTTAAAGGACATGTTTTTACTCTACTGTTTTAAAATGAAACAGTATTTATTGTTTCTCCTTACCTGTAGTTTTGTGTATTTAGGGAAAGAATAATGCTGGTATCAAATATGCTGAAGCAATCTTGTTTCCAAAAGGCACTATCCTATATTTGAGACCTGCATAAATGAAAACTCATTCTTAAGTCATGTTTTAAAATGCACCGTAAATAGTTTGTCTATCAGAGTTGTAGAATAATACAAAAATAGGGATTTCTGATGATGATTAGGCTGTTATTACTTGGAGTCAGATAATGAAAATTTTACGCTCCATTAGCTTACAATTTAGAGCTCTCTTTCTTCCTTTTTCTCCACATGAAAGAAGACCATTTACTAAGGTTTCAAATGCAGCCAGCTTTAATACAGAACACAACTTAATATTTTTAACACAATAAATATAATGCTCTAAAGGATGTGATCATTTAAAAAAAAAATGCAAAATTTACCGTTGTATGAGCTCAGAAGCCAGGAAAAACAAAATGGTAGGATTATACAGCGAAAAGGAGGAACTTGGGCAGGGAAAGTTTATTTCAGATTCTTACACCTTCACAAATAAGGTCAGCTTGAATTCAATGAATGTTCATACAAGAACTACAAATAAAATAATTCAGTAGGAAAGAAAAGCTAAGCTTCTAATGCTTCTGTAATTAGGTGACTATATTATAGTTTTTAATGAAGTGCTACTACTGTGTACTAGACAGGGAAGCAATATGTTGGTGAAATTTCGGTTGGTTTTTTTTTAATGATGTGAAAGGTAGGTTTAATTCTTTGTACAGTTTTAGGTCTCTAACATGTATTTGTTCTGCCACATGAATTAATATCATGTGCTGATATATGACACAGAGTGGTCTGCCAAATAATACAAGAAAACCTTTAATAGCTTTTCTTCCTGTTCTATGTTGCACATTTAAAATAAATGCAGTTTAGATTTTGTGAAACATGGTGGATTCAGAGGCCTGGTAATAAAATGATGACAATAAATCACAGAATGAGATCTCTATAGACAAAATTCTTTATATTGCCCATCATTTCTTTTAAGTCAGAAAAGTGTGGGTATCACTGGAAATAGCACAGTGAGAGTTCTCTGCAGTTTATTCTTGAAATATGCCTGATTAAACAAAATATGAAATTTGTCAAACAACCCCCTGCCATTTTGCATGATAATAGAGTTCTGTTATCCAGTAAAATTTAAACTATTTTTAATGTATTAAAGTTTATATTGCTTTAGATTACCTCATTATATTACACTATTCACAGAATCACTGAATTACAGAATCACAGAATGGTCGAGGTTGGAAGGGGTCTCTGGAGGTCACGTGGTCCAACCCCCTTGCTCAAGCAGGACCAGCTGGAGCTGGGTGCCCGGGACCATGTCCAGATGCCTTTTGAATATCTCCAAGGAGAGAGACTCTGCAACTGCTCTGGGCAGCCTGTGCCAGTGCTCAGCCACCCTCACAGTAAAGAAGTATTTCCTGGTGTTCGGAGGGAACCTCCTGTGTCTCAGTTTGTGCCTATTGCCTCTGGTCCTGTCACTGGGCACCACTGAAAAGAGCCCAGCTCAGTTCTCTTCACACCCTCCTTTCAGGTATTTCTATAGACTGATAAAATTCCCCCTGAGCCTGCCTTCTCCAGGCTGAAGTCCTAGCTCTCTAAACCTGTCCTCATAGTAGAGGTGCACCAGTCCCTTCATCTTTGTAGCCCTTTGCTGGTCTCTCTCCAGTAGCTCTCTCTCTCTCTTGTACTGGATAAAGTACTCCAGGTGTGGTCTTACCAGTGCTTAGCAGAGGGGAAGGATTCCCCTCCATCGACTTGCTCACAATACTTTGCCTAATGCAGTTCAGGACACCCTTGGCCTTCTTTGTGGCAAGGGCGTGTTACTGGCTTATGGTTAACTTGGTGACTGCTAGGACTCCCAGCTCCTCTTCTGCAGACCTGCTTTCCAGCTGGTCAGTCCCCAGCATGTGCTGGTGCATGGGGTTGTTTCTCCCCAGGTGCAGGACTTTGTGCACACCCCTGAAATTGCCTTTCATGAGTTTCCTGTCAGTCAGTTTCTCCAGCCTGTCAATGTCACTCTGGACAGCATCATGACCCTCTGGCATATCAGCCACTCCTCCCATTTTTGTGTCATCATCAAACTTGCTGAGGGTACACTCTGCCCCATCATCTAGATCATTAATGGAGACACTGAACTGGATTAGACCCAGTATTGATCTCTGGGGTACTCTGCTAGTTACTGGCCTCCAACTAGACATTGTGTGACTCATCAGCACCGTCTGGCCCCAGCTTTCAGCCAATTTTCAGTCCACCTCACTGTCTGTTCATCTTGCCCATACTTCATCAGTTTCTCTGTAAGGATTTTACAGGAGTCAGTGTCAAAAGACCTTGCTGAAGTTCATGTAGACAATAGCTGCTGCTCTCTGCTCATCTACCAGGGCAGTCATTTCATCACAGAAGATTATCAAGCGTGAATTCTCCTTCATGAATCCATTCTGACTACTCTCTATCACCTTCTTATCATTCATGTGCCTGAAGATGGTTTCCAGGATTAGTTGTTCCATCACCTTCCCAAGGATCGAGGTGAGGTTGACTGGCCTGTAGTTCCCTGGGCCCTCATGCTTGCCCTTTTACAAGAAAGGAGTGACATTTGCTTTCCTCCAGTCCTCAGGCACCTCTCCCAATTGTCATGATCATCAAAGCTTATTGAGAGTGGTCTCACACATCAGCAAGCTGCCTTAGCCCTTATGGGTGCATCCCATCAGGATCCTTGGATTTATATATGTCCAGTTTGCTTAAGTACTTGCTGACGTGATTGTCTTCCATAATGGGTACATACTCCTTGCTCCAGACTTTCTCCCTGATCTCTGGCGCTTAGGATTTGTGGTGGATTGGCCTTGGCTGGACACCAAGTGCCCCACTAAGCCACTCTATCATGCCCCTTCCTCAACTGGAAAGAGGAGAGAAAATATGACCAAAGGCTCATGGGTCAAGATAAGGACAGGGAGACCAGTTAACATCATGGGCAAAACAGACTCAGCCTGGGGAAATTAATTTAATTTATTGCCAGTTAACACCAGAGTAGGATAATGAGAAATAAGAACAAATCTAAAACCATCTTCCCCTTACCCCTCCCTTCTTCTCGGACTCAGTTTCACTCCTGACTTCTCTTCCTCCTCTCCCCAAGGGGTGCAGGAGGACAGCGAATGTGATCAGTTCATCATACGTTGTCTCTGCAGCTCCTTCCTCATGCTCTCCCCGTGCTCCAGTGTGAGTCTTGTCCATGGGCTGCAGTCCTTCAGGAATGGTCTGCCCCAACGTTCATCTCCCATGGGGTCACGGGTCCTGCAAGAAGCCTGTTCCATTTTGGGCTCGCCACAGGGTCACAGCCTCCTTCAGGGCACGTGCACCTGCTCTGGCGTGGGGTCCTCCCTGGGCTGCAGGTGGAGATCTGCTCCAGCATGGACCTCCCCGGGCTGCAGGGGCACAGCCTGCCTCACCAGCATCTTCCCCAGGGGCTGCAGGGGAATCTCTGCTCTGGCACCTGCAGCACCTCTTCCCCATCCTTCTTCACAGACCTTGGTGTCTGCAGAGTTGTTTCTCTCAAATATTCTCATTCCTGTCTCCAGATGCTGTTGTGCAGCAGTTTTTTCCCCATTCTTAAATACTTTATCACAGAGGTGCTACCACTTTTGGTGATTGGCTCAGCTTTGCCCAGTGGCAGGTCCATCTTGGAGCCGGCTAGAACTGGCTCTGTTGGACACAGGGGAAGCTTCCGGCATCTTCTCACAGAAGCCACCCCTGCAGCCCTCTCACTACCAAAACCTTCCCAGATATACCCAATACCAGATTCCTGAATACTGGTCTTACTAATAAAGACTGAGGTGAAGAAGGCATTCAGTACTTCAGTCTTTTGTAAGTCCTGTATCACCAGGTCCCCTGCCCCATTCAGCTGTGGGCCCACATTTTCCCCAGTTTTCCTTTTGTTAGTTATATGCTTACAGAAGGCCTTCTTGTTGTTTTTGGCATCCCTGGCCAGATTGAATTCCAGGTGGGCTTTGTCTTTCCTAACACCCTCTTTGCATGCTTGGACAGTGACTCTATTCATCCCAGGTTACCTGTCCCTGCTTCCACCTTCTGTATACTTCTTTTTTGTGTTTGAGTTTTGTCAGGAGCCTCCTGGCATTTTTGCCTGACTTGCTGCTTGTTGGGGTACACTGCCTTTGAATATATGACCTTCATTATTAACCAGCATTCTTGGAGTCCTCTTTCCTCCAGGGCCTTATCCCACAGGACTCTTCCAAGCAGATCCTTGAAGAAGCCAAAGTTTGCTCTCCTGAAGTCAAGGATTATGATCTTTTTTGCGTTGCTGCCTCCTCTCAGGATCCTGAACTCCACCATCTTACAGTCACTGTAGCCAAGGCAGCCTTTAATTTTCATATTCCCCATGAGCCCTTCCTTTTTTGTGAGTACGATGTCTAGCAGAGCACCTCTTCTCATTGACTCCTCTATCACCTGGATCAGCAATTTGTCATCAGTTCTCTTCAGGAACCTCCGGGATTGCTTATGCACTGCTGTATTGTCCCTCCAGCAGATATCAGGGTGGTTGAAGTCCCCCTTGAGGACCAGGGCCTGTGTATGTGAGGCTGCTCCTATCTGTCTGTAGAGACTCATCCACTCAGTCTTCCAGGTCAGGTGGCCTACAGAAGACACCCACTACAATGTCACTCATACTGGTTTGCTCTTTAATCCTTACCCATGAGCTCTCATTTGGCTCATCATCTGTCCCCAGGCAGAGCTCTATGCACTCCAGCTGTTCTCTGTCTCCTGGTCTTCCCAGCTTGTTCTCCCAAAGAGCCTATATCCTCTCTTTGTAACACTCCAGTCATGGGAGCCATCCCACCACGTCTCCATGATCCCAACAAGATTGTAGCACTACAACGGCACACAGATCTCTGAAGTCCTCGTATTTATTACCCATGCTGTGTGCATTAGCGGGTACGCACTTCAGAGAGGCACCTCAACTTGTTGATTTCCCAGAGACAGTCTGGTTGGGTTTTTTCCATAACGGTGACTTGTGGGCACTTCCTTGCTTACATGCAAATGCTGCAGGTTACCCCTCTTAAGCTCTGTTGTGTTGATTCTACATCATTCCAGACCTTTTGCTCGTCAGTCCTGTCCATCACTCCCTCACAGGGCAGCTAGTAACTGTCTCCCTCCCCCATCATTCCTAGTTTAAAGCCTTCCTTACCTCAAAACATTAAACTGTCTCCAAATACTTTATCACAATATATTGTGTTGTATGAAAAGGTAGAAAACAGTCATCAAAACAAGGGGTAGGCCCAAGTGTTACTGCAATTTCTTACTGAGACTATTGATAAGAGCTAGACATATCAGTACAAGGGGCCCAAGAAAACAGGTGTAAATTAAGAACATTTTCATAAACCCTTCCATTGCTTATATGAATGTTGATTTACCTTAAAGCAAATAATCTGTAATCAAAGCAGGTTTTACAACTTGATGTAAAAGAATATATGACTAAACTCCACCAATCAGAAAAAGTATGTATCATTTGCACAAATTCAGGCTCTATAAAATCTTACACGTATAAAAGTATTTTCTTATATGTATTTTTCTTTGAAGCTTCTTTGTCCATATTTTCTTTCCTTAAAGATCTGATTTCTTTCCAGATGCTATCCCAGTATTGCAGAATAGTTCATTTAAAACCCAGATATTTATATAACACTTGAAAATATTCTTTATCGCACTTAGGTACACATTTTTCAAGCTTGAAAGTAGGGAATAGACAAGAAAAAAATGCTCAATTTGTGCTCATTAAAACTGGGTAGTCTTTGAAGAATGGTCACAAGTAATTAAGACAGTAAGAGCAAAGTCATCTGATTGAAGATAAAGGTGATTTACAGATCAATATATTTGTTCTTTAGCACAACATCACAGCCTGCTAAAAATCAGAGGTTTGCAAAATCTCAACTCCTTAATCCAATTACCTAAAAGCAAGATGATTGAATTGAACTTTGCCGGTTCAGTTGTTTATAAGGTTGTGTAAAAATACTTTATCAAATCAAGAAATGACTTCTAGGCCAAAAAGTCCCAGTGAAATAGATTTAAATTCACTCATTTGCTTGAAGTTTCACTTCCTCCTCAAAGGAGAAAAAAGAGAGAGAAAAAGAGAGAAAAGAAGACAACTTCAACATTTTTCTAAAAAAAAATTATAATTTCCCTTCCCAAGCAGTAAATTACCTTTCTTTGCTGGATATTTTAAGTAAAAGAAGCACTGGTAAAATTTGTCTTCTAGATTTTGGGTTAATCTATTATTCCCTGAAATTCTATTTGACCGCCAAAACAGAAATATAAAAAATTGGCCCAGCATGATTAAAACCTATTACATTTCCAGGATTCTCCTTCTTTTACACAGTCCTTGTAAAAGCATTGTTCACTTTGTAAATCCTTCTTATAAGCCACTTTCTTCTCCAATATACATACGTAACTTTCTACATTTTAAACAAATATGTATGCAAAGGAGATACTATCTTTTTTTATATTCCAATAATGCTTGGTTTTTTAATAAGAGATGTTATATCAAGATGTTTGTAGTTACTGTTTTACATTATTTATTCCTTATATAATGAACAGCATGGGTTACAGTTCGTGGTAGAACGTGTGTTTTTCACATGAGCATTGCATAACATTTTTATATTAATTCAGAAAAAATTTCTCACATACTTTAGCCACAACTTAGTACATTTGTTGCTGCCTAAATTATCTGGTCTGAGGCTAAGGGTTACTTTATAATAGGCTTGAGCACAAACATACAAAATAAAAACCTATTCCTAAAAATGTAATTGTTTCATATTTTCATTGTTCATATAAACAAACAAAAATGTTTGTTTATAGTCCATGTGAGTGTTTATACACAACAGAAAGGGAAAGTACTGTGAAAGTATCGAGTGTCAACATTGCGTGTAATTGCCAAATCAGATGAGAGCCATTCAGCCCACACCGACAACATACTTCGATGTAAGAACCTGTTATTATAGTATTAGATGTTGTTTATGCAATTACCAGATGTGCCAAGGATTTGCTCTAGAATTAAGACTACAATGTGAAATCTTCCTTTCCTTGATACATTCAGATTGCATCTTTATTTCAGAGTATCTTGAAGTATAAATGCAAGCTTAGATACATCAAACCACAAACCCCAAAATGTTTGTGTAGGCTTAATGAAAAGGAACTGTAGCATTATGATTGAATTCAGAATTACTTTTGGTATTTTCATTTTACTTTTATTTTAAATTTTATCCATGTGACAGCAGAGGAATATAAAGTGGAATGTTAAAAGATATTGCTGAAGAACAGAACAAAATTATACTGTCACAACTGAACCACGGCAACTTTTCCATCTGGTATATATATGTGTATGTGGATGCTTATTTAGATATTTCAGATGAATATTTGTTCAATAATATAATATTTGATGTTCTTTTCTTCCCCTTGTCCCCCAAGATCAGTGATAATATGAGAATAATCCCTTGTTTATAATTTCTGGTTTGTTGTTTGAGTATTGCAAAGACAATACGTGGTTTTAAATATAGATATAGTCTAGTTAGAGAACTCACTTGTAAAATAGAATACTGAGAGCAATAAAAATATAATTCAAGATATTTTTTTTTTTCTGTGCATGAAACCTCATTCTAGATCAAGTGGAAGGCTGCTAGGATAGCAGAACATACAAATTAAATGTTTAATGAGGAACTGCGAGTAACTCCAGGATCAGTCACAGCACTGATATTGTTCATATTCCCTTTATCGAACGGCAATAATGACATCATATAGATGTAGACACAGCACCACCCAGTCACAAAGGTGACATCACTGTGACCTTACTTTTCCAACTTAATGAACATTTGAAAGGGAAAATGTAACTGGTGGTGTAATTTCTTAAGATAGACGTAGTCGACCTTCCAGTTGTTTTTCCAGCTTCAATCCTGCATTCAGTCATCGTGATGCTGTAAGAGTTATCCATGTGAGGAGGGTAGATGTCCTGTAAGACCAAGAGTCCCTGGCCTTTCTGTACTGGCTACTGAAGGACAGTAAAAGTCCTTAGGGCATTCCAGCTGGAACCGGGAAACTCTGTATGGATATTTTTCTCTTTCCCCACATAGAGAGGTTTTCAGATCACAAAACTCTACAGAGCTCCTATTTGCAAGATGAGGCATAGCTACAATACATAATTATTACAACTTGCTGATAGACATGGAGATTTGCATAAATTCTTAATACTGTATATAGCGATTGAGGGTGTTAAGCCATGAACACTTCTGAAGACAATAATCAGGAAGTGCAAGTATAGTACTAGATACTGGGGTTTAATTTCATTTAATTTTCATTCTCCAAAAGTAATAAAATTGAACAAGGATTTGAGTTATCATAGACTGCATGCAGTAGAGGAACTGTCTCAAAAAAGGTTAAGCACAGCACAAGAGCCATATTTCAGTCATATTACTGCTTTTTTTGGTCCAGATAAACTCACTCTCAGCTAGCTAATACAATGTTCTTGACAGTGAACAATTTTTAAAAGTGAAATCTCTGGTAGAAGCCTGTGAGTTTCTCTAAGTGCTGCAGAGTTGCTCATAGTATTCAGGCGCTTGGCAGGAACTCCTTAACTACATCCCTTGTCCAGGGAGAATTATGCAATTTCTCATGAACTGGAATTTTTACCTGCAACCGCCTCCTTTATTTAACAAAAGCAAATTAAGATGTCTGTATAGGTGAAGACATTTACAGTCCAGCTGGTTCATTGCAGTGTGTCAGTGGTTCACCAGTGACTCTGAAAAGCATGTCACAGAATGGAAAATACACATACACAAACACGTGCTTATATACATAACACACATACGTATAGATATAGACATACTGTGAAACAGTTATTTCCAATCTGAAGATAAATGCAGATTAAAAGAAGTACATATACATAGATATATAAAAACCATAAATGTATATTAGTTGTATATATATGTATGAAATATGTGTGAAAATACATATATACATAATCAGAGTAAATGTTAACAGGTAAAGTGAGCAGATGGCTTGAAGCACCTGTGGTTTAGATACCTCTTTGTAAACCTATCTTGCAACTTTTAGCTGGACTTTCTGTAACATTTTTGCTTTTCTTTTCCTTCTTTCTTTTAGCCTGTCATTAAGACTGAGAGTGCCTAAATGATCCAGCATGCTAGTTAGTGTGTATTTTGTCGTCCCTTCATGTAACAGGGAAGGGTTTTCAGCACAAAAGCAAAAAATGCTTCTGGCTGTGAAACAAAATACTTCAAAAAATTAATGTATAAGCAGTTCACTAGAAGAAATTCATAACCTGAAGATAAGGGGGAAAAAACATGATGGAAAAAAAGATGCATTTGATTATATACAGATTTATAATCAATTAAAGCATTCTATTAATGAAAAGCTTTACATCAATAAAATAAATGATTTACAGTCAGTAAATCAAAAAAGTCTAACTTCCTTTTAAGTATTAGATGTAAACTGACAAGTGTGTTTATTGAAATGTCAGAAAAAAAAAAAAAAGGTTAGATGCAAGAGGTTGTCTCCTATATGGATTTTAGCTAAGACAAAATTTATGGCTTCAAAAACAAGTTACCAGAAAAAAGAAAACCAGTTTCTGATGTAAAGGTCACATCATCACTTTCTAGATACCCGTGGAATAAGCTGTGTGTGAAGAACTGCCCAAATACCAACTTAAGACAAAATGCATTGTCTTCTGTAAAAATTGTACTGCAATGTGCAAGCTCTGGATCATATTTGCAGTAAGGAAAGAAACATTTTAGGTAGATAAGTAAAGAATAAAGAAAAGAAAAATGAGTGTGATTTACTTTCAAAGACTGGTTTTCAGGGGAATCCAGATGAAACTGAGTATTATTTTTAAACACACTCTCACATACCATTTCAGTCTCGTATATCTACTTCAGTTGTCTAAGAAGCCTTGAAGAACTGAGGGATACCCCAGATCTTCCTTACTACAGCGTTTGAATGTATTTAATTGCAACTTTTTAATGTGTTTTTATCCTCTTGCTCTCTATTATGTTTTATTGTCTTTACATAATTATGCGAATTCCTGAAGAAATTGTACGTCTAATGCTAGTTTGCTCTTAGAAAACCCTTGTTTTTCATAACTATATTAGCAGGGAAGTGCTCTGATATGGTTACCATCTCTTCACTGGCGTATAAGTAACATTAAAATTGGAATCATTGACTTCGGTAAGCTGAAGAAATGAAAAATAATGCAGCATCAACCAGACAAATTTTCTGGAACAGTGTAGTATAATAAAATGTAAACTTGTCCTCAAGGTTATATATTAGAATGAAAAGGAAATGACTGCTTTTTCAGTTGAAGCTTGCAAAAATTGAATGAATACAGTCATGCATTCAGAGAAATACTTCAATAAAACAATAATGAAAAGGAACCATGAAGCTTCTTAGAAAATTCATCCAGAGAGACTGGAAACATCTAAAGTTTTCTCACATAAAAAGTGATCAAAACTTTTAAAGTAAAATACACATTTTCACCCAGACTTTAATGTATGCATATTGTGTATAGACTGTTTTCTGTACCCATATACAGTGTTTGCTTGGGGGAAGCATGAGTTTAGAGATGAAAAGCATTAATACCCATTAATGTCTTATGCAAAACTTACATCAAAAGTCCAGGGAATCAACCACTAAATCATTTCCCCAGTTCTGTGTGGACAGTAGAAAATGTCAGTGTGATCAGTAGAGTTTCTGTTTACGTTTCATACGATTCTTTTTGTTTGATGCATCAAGAAAACGAGAACAAGTTAAAATGGTGGTGAACTGGAAACAGAGAAGGATAGTGGCCTTGTATCTAAAGGAAAATTCATGACTCTACTATTCTGTATAAGCAGAAAACGTAAGTCAGCTAAGTAACCGAGGCCTTATCACAAGATCAGCATTTTTTTCTCCTTCCAGAGACAGTGTTAAGAATGAAGAACATACTTCTTTTTAGAAACACCATGCAGGTGCACTAGTGTTTTCGATTAGAAAATATTATTTTGCCTTTAAAATTAAATAAAAGTCAGTGATGAAGAATAAATGACTGGTTAGATTTAAAAATATTACCCGTATTATGAAACTCAGGCTAATAAATTAAAAATGTCCTCTACTTTGAAAAATACCAAAACCATTACTACATCAAACAGTGGTCATTTAAGTAGCAGAAATCAGAGGTACTAGGGCAGAGAACTAAAAAAAAGAGAAAGAAAGCATCCCATACATTAGACTGCATGAGACAGTTTCAAAGTTCTGTAACAAAAGCAATGGGCTTGTAAAAGAAAAAGTTAATGTGTTTTCTAAAATACTCTTCCTTGTCTATTTGGCAACTTACTGTGAAGCTCAGTCATTTCACCTGTTTGCTGCCACCGTAAAGTGAACATTCAAATTATTCTTTCACTTAAGATGCACATGACCTGAAATACTGAAATGACCTACAACTTTGGAAGTTTTAGCGAGATTTCGTTTGAAATGCAGCTGTTCTCATTTCACTACCCTTGTGTTATTTTGACATAGAAGTAAATAAGAGCAAGGCAACATCAAGGTATTTCATTAAAACTCAGGAAACTGAAATGTTCCCAAACTTCACTTAAATTTTCACATCTATTTAGAACAGATATGATCCCTTTCTCCCTCCTTTTGGGGAAAAAACACATTTCATTTCCATTGGAATGTATTTGTATATTATGGTACCAACATATCCATTGTTTCCCTGATTCCTGAATGGCTGAATGCTCGTCATGTCCTTTACTTCTATCCATCATTTTGTCTTCCACTCTTTCTAGCAGTCAGTCAGATCCATTTCACACCTTTCCATTATATTCTGCATGCTGTTCACCATTAAAATTTCTACAGTTGCTGTGCTGCAGAATCAGTGTTATCAATGTAGCTGTATTACTTAAAAAGTTACTGCCAATAAAGCAAAAGGAAGAATTATAAATTATGGGCAATGTCAAAGCGCACAAAAAAAATTAATCTTTTCTGGTTTCCTCTGTCAAGCATAGCTCTCAAAAATGTCCTTGACAAAGACAGAGACCAAATTCTGAATACCTCTGATACTGAAAGATGTATTCTTCTCTTCAGACTAGTTTAGCAGAAAAATGTTTTATTGATCCAAGTCCTGCCATTCCTGGCCATTACCTGGCCAGAAAGTAAAGGTGTATTATTAATACAATAAATTACTGTATATTTTCTCTTAACAGTTATTCAGAGCTTTATTTTAATAATAGAATGACATTAATATTCTCAAAAATAAAAATATATCTATTATAGTAACTTTAATTTCATGTCCAGACCTCTGCATATGAAATCATAACATATATTCTGTAGTCATATATATAGATATGTAAGTCATTAAGATAAGGATGTACAGACCGATGAAAAGCTGATTCAGAATCACAAGGCCTCTGAATGGTGAGCTGTAAGTAGGGCTGCTCATATGATACCTGTAAAATCAACTATGTCTTAGGTTAAAAATTGCAAGGTCAGAATTTCAGGGAATGAAAAAGTAAAGTAAAAATGAATTAGTTGCAGTCATGACCTTCAACCTCCTTTTGTTCTAAGGACTAAATATTAAGTGTCAAGTCTTTGGGAATATTTTGAAAATAAGTCTGTTGGCATGGTCGATGGGAAGAGTAACACAGAGAAAGAAAAGCATCATTTTCAGAGTTTATAATACTGACTGAGGATGTACAACCCCCACATTAAAACTTTACCTTTTTTTTATTCAAAGTGATAAGTGTTGTGACATGTGGCCCAGAATGTATACCACTTCTCTTATTTCTCCCTAGTAGATTGAATTTCTGTTGCAATCCCCAGCAGATCATCCTTGCCAAAATGAATCGGCCCCTCTAGGTTTCTTCTGACACATGAAAACAATTGACTGCTTGTTTCTTTCTTGAGACCCAAATACGGAATTCATCACAACAGCCCAAGATGACCAATTATCTCACAGATACAATAAAAACTTGAAAAATAGTCTCTCTAAATCAATTCCCACTGAAGGTAAAACTTTTCAGACTGTACTCTTTTCTCAGTTGTGGTACCTGTGGTACCATTTAGGGGAATGCGTTTGTCATTTAACCTGGGTGCTATCAACGACTGTTCTGAGAAAGAAGATATTCCAAATAATTCTACTAATATACTGTGAAGAAAAATATTACCTCCTGACAGAAAAATGATTAAAATAGTCTCGTACATAAGCATGATGACTACTAAGTACTTTTCTGCATTTACTGTTTAACATACGATTTTATCCAGTTTTCTTGTCCCAAAGCACCCACAGACTTCTGATTTTCTCTTGTGAAAAGAACATGGAAAGATTATCTATTACCCTCTACACAAAAAAAAAAAAAAAAAAAGCAAAAAAAAGCGCCATTGTTACTTTTCCCCTCTATCTTTTTCTTCTTTTTTTAAAATTATGAATCTCCCTCAATCTCCTCATATCCGTAATCTTGATTTACTGTATTTAGAGTCAAAGCAAAAATATTTCTCACCTTCAAATTGAAACACTTCTGTTTCCACTGTTTTCAGTCCCCCACTGACACAGTATGGTATATTTCTTTCACAGCAGATTCAGCAGATGCTCAGATTCTGTGCTTGTGACTATTTAGTACAGAATCTGATGGGTTGTCTGTTTTGCTTTGGCTCTATTTTACCCATTACTCTTACATGCAAATTAACTGATAATATATGAAAAGAGATTTAACCACAACAGTACAACTCCCTGGTTAAAAATTATTTAATATTATTTACAAGCTTAATGTGTTAGGAATTTAATTTTGCATGTATCACTCTCTATACGAGGTGTGTCAGGAAGATTTATCTCTTAATAAACACAAAGAGAATAGATACTGATTTTATTAATCATTTAGATAATTAAATGTGTATTAACAGATATTTCATTGAGAGAATACATTATGAACACTCTACAGCTATTCTCTTTCCCTCTTCCAGTTTCACCACACTAAATGAATAACATTTCCAGAAAATAACAGCTCCCAGATAAGGGTTTCCCATCTAAGTAGACAGAGGTTGTGTTTTTCACAATTGCACTTAGGTGACCAACAGCAGTATGCGAGTCACCACAAGGTATTAAAAAAAAAAAAAAAAAAGAAAAATAGTAATAAAAATCTTTCATTTGGTAAATAAAAGCATAAATATTATTAATGTCAATACAAGTCTATGATAAGTCAAGTAACAATAGTTAATGGCAGCTTCAAAAATAGGGACTTGGCCCCACAGATGTCATCAGCAGGAAGAGAAGTATCCTTGCCTGCATTTAACAAATTGTAGATGGACAGAGAAATTAAGAAGTTGTCCATTGCTAAACTACAGGTTTGTGCAGCCAAACTGAGAAATGAGTGGAGAACCTTACCTATAAAATCATCCTCTGCAATACATCGAAGGCTTTCGACACTGTCTCTCATGAGATCCTCATAGAGAAGCTGATGAAGTATGGGCTGGATGAAAAGATAGCAAGGTGGATTGAAAATTGGCTGAATGGCTGGGCCCAGAGGATGGTGATCAGTCACACAGCATCTAGCTGGTGGCCAGTAACTAGCCTGTCCTGCCAGTAACTGACCCCTAGGGTTCAGTACTAGATCCCATCCTGTTCAATGTCTTCATTAACGATCTGGATGATGGGGCAGAGTGTACCCTCAGCAGCTGCAGACAAGACCAAACTGGGAGCAGTGACCGATAAACCACAGGGTCATGCTGCCATCCAGAGACACCTTGACAGGCTAGAGAAATGGGCTGACAGAAGACTCATGAAAGGATTTCAGCAAGGGAATGTACAAAGTCCTGTGGCTGGGGAGGAATAACCCCATGCACCAGTATATACTGGGGACTGACCAGATAGGAAGCAGGTTTGCAGTAGAGGAGCTGGGGGTCCTAGTGGTTACCAAATTGACCATAACCCAGTAATATGTCTTTGCCACAAAGAAGGCTAACAGTAGCCTGGACTGCAGAACACTGTTAGGAGGAGTGTTGCCAGCAGATCAAGGGAGAGGATCCTTCCCCTCTATTCAGGACTGGTGAAGCCACATCTGGAGTACTGTGTCCAGTTCTGAGTTCCCCAGTACAAGAGAGAGATGGAGCTACTGGAGAGAGTGCAGCAAAGAGTCACAAAGATGATTCAGGGACTGGAGCATCTCTCCTATGGGGAAAGGCTTAGCAAGCTGGGACTGTTTAGTCTGGAGAAGAGAAGGCTTAAGAGAGATCTTGTTGAAGTGTCTGAATAGCTGAAAGAAGGGTGCAAAGAGACAGTGACAGGATAGGAGGTAATGGGCACAAACTGAAACACTTGAGGTTTGTCCTGAGTATCAGGAAACACTTTTTTACTGTGAGGGTAGCTGAGTACTGGCAGAGGTTGCCCAGAGTGGTTGTGTAGTCTCCTTCCTGTAAAAAGCCATCTGGACCTGGTGCTGGGCAGCTGGCTCTAGATGGCCCTGCTTGAGCAGGGGGGTTAGATCACATGACCTCCAGAGGTCCCTTCCCGTCTCAACCAGCCTGTTATTTTGTGATTCTGTGTTTTCAAGAATTTTTTACTAAGTGTACTGCTACAGACTTAATAGCGTTGGAGAAAAATAGGGACTTAATGTTCAGATTCTCCTTTATCAGTCCCTACAAGTACAAGGAAATCCTCAATGTCTATGACCAATGCTGTCTCCTAAGTACTGTCATTATAGTTTTTGTTACAACTCTGTCACAGATGAGTGATTTAGGATGCTGTGATATAATAGAACTGATTAATTTGCCTATTGTGTCCTTCCCGTTCTTGACTCCCATTCATTCACTTTGGAAAAACACCACCTCTGGCATTTCTCTTTCTTTAAAGGTGTCTTGCAAAAGACAAAGATCTAAAACTGTAGTCAGTGATACGCTAGTGTTACCATCCTCACCTGATGAAGTGTTTACATTTGATCTAACTTAAAATTGCATTAGTTAGAATAATCTTGCAGTTTATTTTGGTAAAAAGATACTGTCACAAAATTGAAGATCATTTTTGGTTTAATACTGCCTTCCACAAATCACTGATCTATTATTGTCCTATTGTAAAAATCAATGACCGTAGTACCTCTTCAGTCTTCATAACATTTTTGTGCTTATTGTTCAAGTACACAGCAAAGCTAAAAAAAGGAAAAATCATGGTCTATAAGGCAAAAAATGTTTGCCTTCAGATGATGTATGTGACCTACGTTAATTTATGCTATGGCACCTTTTGGACTATGATCGATCCAAAAGGAGCGTGGGGTGATTTAGCAAAAGCTGATTCTGAACTGTTGGAGATCCATACCTATTTTGTGCTACACATAGCAAAAGAATTCCACACTTTATTGTGATGCATACTTCGGTTATCTTTTTTGTTATTTTATGTGATTTATACTGAAAGCAAATGTCCAAAAGATTTTCCTCCTGTCTGATATCAAGGTGAGATCGGAACTGCTCTGTGTTTACAGAGTAAAAAGAATGCTAAACCATTTTTTACTTTCTTTTGTGCTTCTGGCCACAGCTCATAATATAAACAGGGAATAATTTGGGGGACCTATGGCAAAAAAAAGATAACTGAAAATACCAATGTACACCATCCTCTGTTGTATGGAGACATTGATCTACTTAGTTGCCTGCACACTGAGAAACTGCTTTACAAGATTGTAACTTGAAATAGTGTTTACTGTGAGGGTTTTTCTATAACCTTTTGACATTTCATATTTTTTTACAAGCTGCAGCATAAATTTTTGCTTACCATTCCCCTTTATTTCCAATGTATTTTTAATGCCAGAATATTGCAATCTGCTCTGTCCCTGTAGCAGAAACAAAAAATACTGTGGCTTCATAAGTAAATAAATCTATATCTGTTCTCTGAAAATAAAATGCAATGTCTCTGAATATTTAAAATTCTCACATCTGAATGAGAATAATTAAGTATTTTTTTCTTTAACTGATTCTTGCCACTATGAATGACTTGATTGTTCCTGTATTAAAGACAATAGTTTAGTGAATAAGAAATTACATGAAAGAATTTAACTACAGATGGGTTTGCAAGAAAATGCACTAACCTAAAGTAGAATATTCACAAAGGATTTGTTTATGTATGTATTTGCATTTCTTAATGCCTTAATAGTAACTTCAATGGAAAGCTTCCAAAGGATTAATTGCTTGGTTTTGCACAAGTTCTTTATTTATCATCATTAACAGGCTTGTTTGAAAGAGTTTTTTCATGGTGTAATGTATCATTTAGTGAAAATCTCTTTCTGGCAAGCTGACAAAAGGAGTATATTAGATGTTATGCTGTCTAATTACGTGGCTTGATTTTAGCAATCATTTCCAATTTGTTGGTCTCAAGACACAGGAATATAGAGGACTAGAATATTGTAGATCAAATCTTACAACTCTTCCCACCAGAGCTATATCTAAGATGACAGAATAAAACTGTTGGGGGAAGGTATTTAGTACAAAACGTGTGCTGAAAATAATTAAGTCATTGGAGAGATTTTCTAGATTGTCCAGAGTGGGGAGGAAATCATTAAAGAAACGAACATACCACAGAATGTTTGCTTTGAATAATAATAGTACAATATCATAAATTCTAATCTATTCAAAACTGCTATTGAGTGCAGTTGAACTGATCAAAAGTAGATTATTATATTTAGATTATTTTACAAAGTACATTTCTTACCAGTTTTTATAACAAGATTTCAATGTAAGTAGTAGTAACAATACATTAACTATAAGATAATTAGAACCAGAAATTAGTATGCAAAACACAATCAGTACGCTGATTTTTTTCTTATATGAATGCTAATACTTTCTTTTATATACGGTGAATATATTAATTCATACATTAAATCAATGTCTGCCATTTTAATAAACTCACGTAATTTATTAAAATTGCTACCACTTTTAATCCTTTTTGAGGACTAATTTTTAATTTAATGTGCTTTTCTGTAGAGATAAGAATTACATCAATGAAAGAATTCTCACTACCAGTTTTTCTAGTGTGGAGACATTAACAAATTAATTAAAAATAATTCAAACATGCTGTTGAAATATCAGTTGCACTATTGTCACTTCAGGTTTTTTAAATCTGTAAAAAAAGTACGCTTAGCTATTTTCACAAAAATTTGCAATTTAAAAAGAATGTAGTAAAGATTTTAAGAGAGTTAATTTTTGTCAAATAAAGAGCAGAAAACTAGGCTTCCTCTTTATTGGATTATTAAGATTTTATTTCTAGCCTTCAGAAACTATTACTTCAGTTAAACTGATAGGACATTAGCCCATGCTCTCAATTTTGCAAGTCCTTCTGTTCACCCAGATCACATGTCTACACACTTTATATTAGCATAGCTTGTTTCAAAAAGTCTGTTTCTGATTAATCTCTTGGATTTACCCAAGAGTGGGTTTATCAGGATTTTTCAAATTCCTGTCTTCACTTGAATCATGGCTACTCTTATTAAAAGGAAAAAGGGAGAGTTTTGATACCTGAAAGCAAGCTCTGAGGAGAGACAAGGACCATTTAAACTAAAAGGCAGTAATATCATAGGAAAAAATGGCTACACATTTAGAAGGAAATGGGCAAATTCCTTAGAGAAATGGAATTCTCAAAAATCTTTCCGAAATCAACACTGAAGGCAGCATTCTCACTGAATTTAACACGGCATCAACTGTATGATAATATCAAAAGGATGGCAATAGTATGTCAAAACAATCTCATTTTCTTCTCTCTACAACATAAGTGTATACTGACAAGATTATTGAACATTCTATTTATGCAGTGATACTTATGTAGACTCCATGTACAGCATCACAGGATGATTTGGGTTGGAAGGGACCTTCAAAGATCATGTAGTCCAACCCACCTGCCATGGCACCACATGGCGTGCGGATGGAGGTAGGGCACAGCCACGTAATGGAGCAAACTCTTGCTCCTCTTTCCCACCCACCTGGGGCCACAAAACTGTGCGCCTTCACACTTGCCTCTTTTCCATCCCAGGAGCTCCTGTGTGCTGAGCTGATGTGCCTACAGGGTCTTTTTCCTTCCCTTCTCATCCTGATTGCCCTCCTCTCCGTGGTTTCCAGACCTGTGCTATGCTTTTGAGTTAGGTGGGGGCTGGTTGGAAAATACACATCACCTTGCACATGTAGCTGCAACCTGCTGAGCACTGGTCATGTTTGGGTTGGACAAAGAAGCAGTAACTCCAAGATGTCTATTTTGGAGTGTAAATACCCATTTCCAAGCCTGGCACAATGCAGTTGAAGCTGGTGGCATGCGTACATTATTACAGTGGAAGTGGGAGCAAAGAAATTCACTGCTGTCTCCGCAAGCCACTCAGTTCTGAGAAGTCCTTCTGCATCTCTTCACAGGTGGCTACTATTGCCATCCACCACATTTTGTCACCATCCCCTAGTAAGTTTTGTTCATTGGTCTGTCACTTCCTTTCCCATTTCATTAGTTCAGGGCACAGAACACGTCACCATTCACCTCCAACTGTGGGGAACCCTCAGCATTTATTCCTTGTCTTTGTTTCCAAAGCAGTCACCACTCACTAGCCCATGGGAGGACCTTCTTCTCTATGTCATCGTATCTTGGTTTCTTTAAGAGCCTGAGAACCATGTAAAAAGCCATGCTGAAATCCAGCTAGATGATTTTGAGCAAATATCCCATGTTAAATGTCTCCCAAACAGAACTTCTAGAACTGCGGAGCATGACTTCTGCCTGCCAAAGCTGTACTGGCTTTTCTTTTTTCTTCCCTTTTTTTTTTTAATTTTTGCTGATTTGTGTTTTGTTTTGTTTTTTAATTACAGTTTCTTATACTTGTCTTCTGTGTATAGCAGAATTCTAGCCTGGTGTTTCCTTTATCATTCTGGGAACACCCCCTGAAACTTGTAGTCCTGGTTTTTTGTCTGTTTTCAAGAATTGGACTAGATTTCATCTATGCTGTTAAGATTTATTGTGTGTGTTAATTTAAGCAGACCCAACCTCCTTTTTGCTGTCATTTATATATATTTTTTTCTAGATGGAATGTTTTCTCCAAGATACCAATTTAACGGCCTTAATATCTTTATATAAGTCTAGACTGAAAATATTTTACACTTCAACAGTCATTTTATTAATCTTTCTAATTATTCATGTTGTTCCCTTTTTGAGGTTAAACTACTGCAGGAGAGGGGAGGGGGGAGAGAGAGTGCTACTATAACACTACTGCTGTAGCTTTTATATATATATGTTGCTGGAAAGTTGCTGGATTTGAGATCCTGTAACATTCTGAACCCTGTCCTGCACACAGGACAGGCCTAAATCAAGGGCTGTTTATTGTCTTACTGGCTGTCTGAGTAAAGCACCAAGGAAGCAGTCGATGTTCAGGTATAAGCTTTTCATAATTCACAGCATTGCTCTTGCACTGACATAGCTAATCTAATACTATAAACACATTAGTCAGTGATCCCAGAACCAGATTTTCAGTTTTATGTTGGTTTTTTTTCAGCAGGCTTCCACCATTTTGTTTAAATAAATGTATGTTTGATCATTGTGCTGGTTTTGGCTGGAATAATTTTCTTCACAGTAGCTGGTATGGGGCTCTGTTTTGGATTTGTGCTGGAAACAGCGCTGATAACGCAGGGATGTGTTAGTTACGGCTGAGCAGTGCCCACACAGAGCCAAGGCCTTCGCTGCTCCTCACCCCACCCCACCGGCGAGGAGGCTGGGGGGGCACGAGGAGCTGGGAGGGGACCCAGCCGGGACAGCTGACCCCAACTGACCCGAGGGGTATCCCACACCATATGGTGTCATGCTCCGCAATAAAAAGCTGTGGGAAGAAGGAAGGGGGAGTTGTTTGTTTGGAGTGATGGCATTTGTCTTCCGAAGTTACTGTTACGCATGATGAACCCCTGCTTTCCTGGAGATGGCTGAACACCTGCCTGCCCATGGGAAGTGGTGAATGAATTCCTTGTTTTTCTTTGCTTGTGTGCATGGCTTTTGCTTTACCTGTTAATCTGTCTTTATCTCAACCCACGAGTTTTCTCACTTTTACTCTTCCGATTCTCTCCCCCAGTCTACCGGGAGGGAGTGAGCGAGTGGCTGTGTGGGGCATAGTTGCCAGCTGGGGTTAAACCATGACAATCACATTTTTTATATTTATTGTCATATGTCCCACTTAAATGGGACTTTACGGAGACTGTTTTTTATTGTTTTTATCTGAAATATGGGAACTTATGTTTTATTCTTTATTGTAACCAGCAGCTTCTATTCTGTTCCATTGTTTAGATGGAGGCCATCTATCCCACATGTTTCATATTCCTAACGTCTGAATTCAGCATTCATACAACACCTGAACTTTTCTTTGAGACTCTGTCCCACTGTGTCTCCCTCTGATGCCCCATATGTCCTGCAAGTATTTCTGATAATGCTGCTATAGAGGACCTGGTCCATAAGCTGTCACCTAAATTCTTAGAAGCTTGTCCACAGGATTTCTATCGTTTCTTCTAAGATATGTCTATGACAGCTAGAAGTCTGATATCAGGAAGTCACCAAGTCACTTCCTACTATTCAGATTTCCTTTTTACTGATGTAGGACACCCTGTTTAATTTAATAAAACTATTAATATTTAAAAACTTACAAAGCACCTTAAACATTAAAATTTCTACCTCACTGGACTTTTATATTGATAACTTTGTTTTAGGCTTCTGACTTGCACCTCACACCCAAATTAATAATAGCAGTAAATATTGCATGTTCATTTTTATAGTTCTGACTTGATAAATATTAAAGAATGTTCTTGTCTAGTTTCACAACTGATTCAATTCAGTTGTTTCATAACTGATTAAACCTTATAAAAACTAGTATTTTAAATCAAAAATCCATGACTCCTTTAGATTTTAAAGGCATGAGTATCTAAAATGGGCTTTAGGCACGTATTTGCCTAGGCTCCCAAGTATACATGTTAGTTCCTGCTGGAAATGGGAACTTCCACTCATTTTCCGTAGGTAAGCACTGATGTTTCATTTAAAGATCTTTCTCCTTGAACATATGAAAAAATCATTTGACTTTCTGTTTTTGTATTTTGAAATTCTGTTTTCTGGAATGA
This sequence comes from Sagittarius serpentarius, assembly GCA_034782735.1. Taxonomy (NCBI): domain Eukaryota; kingdom Metazoa; phylum Chordata; class Aves; order Accipitriformes; family Sagittariidae; genus Sagittarius; species Sagittarius serpentarius. Next base: position 9,990,762 of record JAVKLA010000062.1, on the reverse strand, counting down.
GAATGAGTTCAGGTTCTATTGTAAAATTACTCTATCATGAGTGACTGGACAAAACATGATGGATATTGTCTGTCTAGGTCTTGCAGGCTTCTGTGGAGTATATCGTATTTAGGATTTCTGGGAGAGACTCAGACCTGTTTGACACCAGTATTGTATCACCAAGGATTTTAGAATGCCACAGACTAGCCTGAATATAGCACAGCTTTCAGTAAATTATCACAGCCAAAAACTTTTAAGTCATATATATCCTTAAAATGCCGCTGCTCCTTTTGTATAACATCATAGTGCATTCTTAGCAGGAGTAATCTTATTCCAAACAGAATAGTGCAGGTGAGATGAACTGCACACACTGAGCCCTCTGACAACTCAGCTGCACTGTATACTGTATTCTCTAACCTTTGGGTAACCTTTCCTTTTTCTGTCTCTGACATTTTGTAGGTAATATTTGAAATCATTCATTACAAATGGTGGCAACACTACACACACGATGTTACATCCACTTTTTTTTCATGCAAACATAAGTAATCTTGTCATCTTTATATGTTGGGGGGGAAAAAATTAGAAGATAGGCTGACTGTTTCACCAGAAATTTAGACAAATATCTTTGGGAAATGACATTTAATAAACATGTAAATAAAATATCATTGTGCTTCTAAGATAAATCTCTGAGCATTCTTCTCATAGATATCTTAGTGAAAGAGCGAAGGGTAATTTAGCAAATCTGAGAATTGAAGGCATTATTTTGTTTAAATGTCTACATGTTCTTTCATTCCAAATGCTGTTTAAAATTTCAGTGTTCTCTCAGAAACTCAGATACCAGAATGCTCTGATTTATTCTCATATGCTGTTCTCATTTGTTCTAAAATACAGAGGACATTACTGCATACAGCAATAGCCTCTTCCTTAGGTAGCTGCATCATAGTAAAGCTCTTGGGCAGAGGTCAGACAGGCTTGAGCAACCACCACTGCCTCAGGTGCACTCTCAGTGTTTTGTGAACTTGTCTGTTTTTCCCAGGCCTTCAGAAACAAGATCTGGGCAGCAGCGTGAACACCATTCAAGCTGGCAAAGAAAAGACTTTGCGAGGTTTTGCTTGAAAAATAAAAAGATATTGAGAGGCAATGGCAAATACTTTTTTCTTTTCTTTCTCGTTTATAATCTAGTTCCCTCAGCTTTGTTGGGACCATTTTAATAAGAGGACTGCATTATTTTCTTAAATACACAGTGGAGGCCCAACGTGAGAGGAGCTGAAAAGTGTTCTGATCAAAACTTGAAATGAAAACCAGAGATATTTGAAGTTTAATACATTTAACCTTCCTTTTACTCCTTAAGCAAAAAAGAATAATAAAGAGATGTTTTCTTCACCACAGCTGTATAAAGAGAAATGGGCAAGCTCTAGCCATAATTCACAGACAAGTCACAAAAAAGAAAAACTGAATAGATTAGATGAATGGGGAAGCAAACAAAAGCAGCTGCTCACTCTTGCAAGTGAAGGAAGATGCAAATAGAAGCCCAGAATAATCTGGGTCTCAACTACTCTACTGAGTATTAGATATACAATTACCAACCCCATGAGCAAGTGCTTGTTCCCAGAATTCTAGCAGCTCACTCAATCGCTGGTGAATACATCTAAATTATGGAGTAGCATGTGTAAAGAGACAAGCACCAGGGTTTGACTGTTCACATGTTCATATGTTCACATGTTCATACCCTGCCTTTAATGGCAGTGAAGTTGATGCTAAAGCCTAGGCACATACTGGGCAAGCACAGAGAACTAACTGCCGGGTAACCTTCATGTGCTTTTGATGAGGTTCTGGTGCGTATTTCCAGTCTTGGTTACATCAGGAGATAAACCACTTTGAGAGGACCAGCAGTGCCCACAAGTAAATACTACCAGACTCCAAGAAAAGATGAAAGACACATTTGCACCAGAATAAAACCCTCCACATTATAAATCACTAAGGTTAAATGAACCAGAATGGTCTCTTGTGGTGAGGGTGAACTACCAGAAGAAAACAGAGTGAGAGAGAAAATTTCTCCTGGGATTTTCAAGGCCATAACAAACTGTCCAGCCTCTACTATATTGCTACACTAAGGCCTTTTTGGCACAGGAGGACATGTAGGTGGCAAAAGAAAATACTGTGTGAAGACCTCCTCACCAAACCATGTGTATGTGTCTTCTCACACTAGGAAGGTAACTTCATGTATGAATATTTTTACTTACCAGGAAAAAAAATTTAAAAATAGGTTAATAGTTCTAGGGATACACAGTTGGAGGAATGGGTATAGAGATAGATCATAACCCAGCGAGGACTACAGAGTTACTTGTTTGTTAGATATAAATATTCTGATTTCACAGGGTATATAGATACCCTCTCTGGAATCGTTAACAAAGAGTTAATATGCATAGTTCATATGTGTATCAGTCATATAGGTATGGAAAGAAGAAGGATTATGGCACTTATGTTATATGCAGATCTTGGTTTTTAACCTTCATTACAATGTTCTGTACACAGTGTATGTGATGTAGCAAAAAGTGGAGTCTAACTCCTGACATCCCCAAAAAAGTAAAGTTTTGAATGGGTAAGCATTTAGGATACAGAAGAGCTGCACAGCACTGATGGGCTGAATTTAAAGTAAAATAGGAGAGTGCAACTAATATGTAAAATTCAAAAGGTGGTAAAAGATTATAAATGTATTTGAATTGTGATTGTGGGGAATAGCCAGAGGGCACAAAAGAATGCAGAGTTTGTCATCATTTCATGCCCCTTGCCCTCACACAGAAATTAATGCACACACAGTGAAAGTTTGTTTTGACAATGGTGGGTCTTAGAGGCAGGAGGAGGTTCAAGTAGCAGGATCAGTGACATAACTTACAAATGAGCAGAAACAGAAACAAGCTGGAAATAGATTTGGAAACAGAAATAATGTTTGCTTCCATGTGTAAAACCTTACATGAGCACAAGTATCAGTAGAAGTTTTAAATGAATGAATAGCATGATGTAGCTCATTAAGGGACCCACAGTTCAGAAAACAATCATTGGTGGAGTAGCTGTCCTTCCTGCTGCTTCGGACCATGTACGTAGTGAGGATGCTTAAGCTAGGAACCCAGGCTAACGATAGTCCAAAGTAGACATACTGAGATGAGGAGTCCTCTGCATCAGCTATTGCTAGTCAACTCCTGTGGTGGATCAGCAGTATAAATATTACTTGGTATTTTCCACATAGCCTTTGGCTTTCCTTCAACGTCGGAGCTCCAGCTAGACACCCAGGTTGTTTTTAGCCATGCTCTTTTCTCATGGTCTGGATTTTCTGCCGCATCTGTTTCCCACTTCCACAGTCCTCAGACACAGACCATCTTATCTGTATTTACTCCTTGATTTTTGCATCATGAAAGTCTGGAAAAAATGCCACAATTTTTGTGAACGTTGCAGTGGTCGTCTCCTTTCCAGTCACTCCTTCCAGCTTCACATTTCCACCCTTGTCCTCTCCTCTGCTCTAGTTCACTCTCATCTGCTTCCTAATGTCCAGCTGAAGAGAGGCTGGGAAACAGGTGTATGAGAGAGCGTGTGTGCCTACATGCACATATATAAGGGAGAAGGTAGGCTGAGGTGACATAAACCGCAGTTAGAAATCTTCATTGATTTACAATATGATTTAGAAGCATAAAAGGAAGAAGGAAGAAGAAATGTATATATAGTTTTTTCTTTCAGATAATTTTCTGATGTAGGCCTTTAAAAAAGGAATGTAAATGGCAGGAATACAGTTCACATAGCTGACAATAGTTCAGGAACAGCTTTCTAGTCTGCAGTAAAAAAAATACAATAACATTTGTTGGACAAAGAGACAAACATTGTATGTTGGTAGTCTTGCCAAAATACATTAATGTAATGAAAGATAAAAGTAATCAGACTGATTACTGCATAAGAGACTTCTCTCAGCATGTACAGAGACCTGAAAGTAGATATGGAACAGAGTGCTAATACCTAACACTAGTATCACTTGGGTGTTATAGAAACAACTAAAGAGCATAATGAGGAAATGAATGAAAAATATGTGTATCTAGAGGACATTTGTGGTGCTGCTGTTCCTCTAATTTATTTGTTTTTAATTCCTTAAATAGCTCTTTCTGGCTTTCACTTATGCTGTGGTCTGCTCCCCTTGTCTAGCACAATGGATTACAACCTTTGCAACACAAAAGGCCACACTGGCAAATTTTCAGGAACCAGAGGGCTACAACTAATTTACATATTCATTTACATGAGGTTACTGAAAATTTGCATCAGCTTGGCTTCTTCCTTACTTCACACTGGGAATAAAAAAGATTTGTTTAAATAAACAATAACTTACCTGCTTATGGTTTCTGAACTATTTTATTTTATTTTATTTTAATTTTTTCATTTTAATTGTTCATTTCTTTTATTTCCTTATTATGTTGGACTTCAGTGGTCTAGGAGGGGGATATTTCAGACTAAGTTCAGAAAAAAGAATAATGTAATCTACACTGGCAGGCTAAAATACCTATGTAACATGATACAACTTTTCTCATATGGTAATATACATTTATTTTTACTGTTAGCATATGCTTGAAAAATAAATAGTGTTAGAGAACTGGTTATTTAGAGAGATTTTTTTGTGTCTGTTAGAATGTAAAGAACGGGGTTAAGCGTTCTCTTTTCTGGGCAGTTCTACACAGTGTACGCAGCAGCGCTTCATATTCAGAGTCAATCTGCCTGCCAAAGTAGGATATCTGAGAACAGGCCAACAACCTCTGCTCTCCTGCAATGCAGCTCATCAAGAGAAGAGTTTTTTTTTTTTCTCCAAAATGTGCTTGACCATATGTGCATGTTGCCTCTTAGCAAGTGTGGAAATGATCAAAAAATGCTCCATTCTTTTTACCAATCCTCCTGCAAAGTATCATGATTGTGTAATAAGGCATCTTTTTAATTTGATTCTTCTAAAGAAAAAGATGTATTGAAATAAGAATATATTTTAAAGGCTTGTTTGTGCCCGTCTGAGTTTGTGTGTAATGAGTTACCACACAAATTTTCATATTACAGATTTTTCATAGAATAGTATATTTTTAGTATAATACATTGTTATGTTAGTGAAATAAATGATTTATTACAAAACTAAGCAATTTTAAAGCATTCACAAGGAAGTATACATGAAGAGCCCTAAATAGTAGTAACATGTGACTAGTTTTGATGGAGGGTTATGGTTAATGACATAATTTCCAGTATTTTGTCTTGTGATTTTTTCTCAGTATTTCAAGTATTTTTACTGATAACTCTTTAGATCAGAAGACATTAAAATGTATATGCTTTTTTTATTAAAGTGCATATACTTTTCAGATATAAATAACTGTGATACAACAGTGAAGGAGCTGTGAAAATCTTTTTGTCACTTTACTACCTGTGATACTTGAAAATATTTGAAATGCTGTTATTCAGAGCCAGTGTTGGATAGCTAAATGACTACTTGAAACTAGTAAGGCAAGGTATTTTCTTGAAACAGGTAAGAGAGCCTTGAAGAAATACCAAATTACTTTTGCATCTGCCACTTCCCAGTATAAATTTTGAAGGTCTTTGCAATCTTCCAGTTATCTTATTTTGTTTCTATAATAAAATCAAGAAAGGAAAACTTACAGTGAGATATATCCCAAAGCACATATCTTTCCTTGATGGAATCCTGCGCTGTGCTTGTATATGAAAGCTGTTGTGAAAGGTTCAGATAAAGACTATAAAGTAGGTGCCTATTCTATTTGTATGTAGGTGTAGAAGTAAATATAGGTGTAGGTGTAGATGTAGATGTACTTCTCAGTCTAACCCCAGTGATGTTTGGAGTACATCACTGACATAGTTACATTTTTATTTCAGCATTTTTAACAAATGAGAAAAGGGTTACTATTCACAGATGTAAAATGAAAGAGAAAGCAATGGGTAGCTGTAGTTAAGCAATTTTTTCAAGACTGAACATAATTTTGGGCTTCACCTGGTTTCTTAACCATGATATTTCAAAGCTCTGAGCATCAATATCTTGCTTTGATTACTTAAAAGGAAGTTACTTAGAACTTCAGAAAATCCATCATGACTACCCTCTACCAGGTATAATTATTAGAAGTCTTCAATTTTAACACTATACTTCCAACATGTGTTCTTCTTCTTTTATTTCACTATCCTATTGAAAGTTTCTTTTGTCTTAGATTGGATCCAGTCTATTCAGTGAAATTAGTGTGAATAATTTAAATGCACTAAAGTAATCTCCCTTACACTAATGTCTTGTAGGCAAGGAAAAAATTTGCTGTTCTTATGACACTTTTTTATTACTGATTGATTTTGTACTTAAATATGCAAAGTTTGCAAATAAGAAAATCCCTGTAACTTCAGCTTATGGCACTATTATTGGAAGGTTAATAAAATAATATTGCAAAGGCTGCTCTTTTATTAATGAGGTATTTTTTTTCCTTTTTTTTTTTTCTGCAGAAGAAAAAAAGTCATCTTAAAGGAAGGAGACTCTGTAACTGTGAGTTCTGTATTTATTTAATTTTTTTATAATAGGGGAAAAAAAGAAGTTTTACATTTTGGAAATTTTCATTAAGCTTTAAGGGATCCCAAAGCCCTTCACTGGGTGGCCAAGAACATGAATTTGATTTGCAGTCATAATTTGGACTTTTTTTTGTGTCTGTGTGCTAGGATTGCCTACCTCTCTTCTTGTGCCATGGTTCAAAAGAGGCAAAAACCTTGTGTTTGTGGTTTTTTTCCCCAGTTTGTTTCTTCTGATGTGAGCGGTTTTTTTTTTTGAGAAACATTCATATGGGAGTAGCCCTAGAATATGATAAAATAGAATTAAAAATAGAATAGAATTTTAAAAAATCAGAAATCCATGAGCAGAACACTGACATAGGTGCATATGTGACCACGTATCTTTGAAGAAGGTCTAAACTTCAAGATGTAAACAGCTGAAAGAATAGTCTACAAAATTTTAGAAATATATCTGATCTATTCGTGGCTTGCTAGGGAGACATAAGCATAATATCTTCTTAATAACACATTTCTGTGTTACAAAAGCCTCCTTAGTTACAGTCCATTAAAGTTTTTGTTCTTTTCCATTGTTTGGCTTACAGTGGGCAGCAGAGTGCACATTACTGTTAGATGAGGTGATCTTTCAGACCAAGTACAGCTACGTGCTCCTTCTATAAAATGTATTTGAATACGCTTTATCCTCTGAAAAGAATTCATAGAAAAGATTCATTTCTAAATACCACACAAAAATATCTACTGTCTAGGTTGGTACATGATTCATACATATTCTAGTATAATTTTTTCTGGTTATTTCATTACATTTGGATGATCTGAAGAGAGTTATCCGTTACCGTTTAATTAAATCTTGGAACATCATTTCTCTGTGAGGGAGGGTGGGAAAAGTAGGGAAGGCGAGGTAGAGATTCATGCTTTTTGAATACTGTAACAAGTAGTCTGAACTTCCCTGCTTTCATTTTAAGCACTCAGCACTCATGTAGAATGAATCATAGTGGTTACATTGCTTACAGAAGAACTGTACTGGAATATGTCAACTGATACGGGTCAATGACATTTTATTTTATTGTTGCTGTCATGCATCACATTACATTAGAATGCTAAATGTCTTTAGGCTAACTGAAGTGCCCTAAGCAAAATAAATACCTACTTTTTCTGTCAACTGTGTTTCATGCTTATTATTGTTTATTTCTGCCTCTTTTAACTTTGTTGATCACTCGTCCTTCCTGGAGATCCACTTCTCTGAGACAGTTTCTGACTTTTTTTTTCTAACTCTGACCTTTCCTTCACTGATATCTTCCACTACTCCGCAATTTCTATTGGTAAAATTGTGCTTCTTCCTCTGTTTTTCAAATGCTTTCTCTTCACTGAACTTATGTTACACCAAAAACTGGCTTTCTGCAAGTGACGCACTGATTCCTGATCCCACTTCATCTCTCTGTTTCCCTCTCTCCTCAAAATGCCTGTCTATAACTATGTTCTGCTATCTCATCTTTATCATTATTTTGACTATTCACATTAGAAAAAAATCTCCTGTGTTATCTTATTCAAAAACATTATAGAAAACATCATATTATTGTGCTTCTCAGTACTAAAATTAAACATGTATTTTGAGCTGTTTTGACCAATAAAATCTGAGATCTCACAGTAATTTTATCCTGGTGAAGCTTACTTGATTCTTGTTGGATTATGTTTCTAAAAATAACATAGCATGATAGCACAGCAGCCTATAATACTATTATTGTGGAAGGCCAGAGCAACATCTAACACAGATCAATGGAAGTCCTCTGAAGAGTTAGTAAAATTTAGGAAGACATGTTTGCAGCATTCAATAAATTCTTACTCCTCTGCTCTGATCTGGCAAACAGACTGTCACCCTGAAAACCTCACAGAAGAGATGGCTCAGCCACATTTATAGCCCTTTTTTGTCTGTTTAGACTTTGACCTTAAAAATTTAATACATTCTCTTTAATACCAAGAAGACTTTGCAACATGTAGCTCACACTTTGTAAAACATGCTTTTATGTCATCAGGAAGAATACTTTTAATTTGTTTAAAATTTAGACTACATTTTAAAGGCAGGTTTTTGTATTGCACACAACCTAATCTTCAGTATATCTCGATGTCTGGAGAAAATAAGAATCAGTGTTGGGTGGAGTGAAATGAAAAATGTGATTCAGTTGTGAGATCTGCATAACAAAGCTTTAATTCAGAAGTAGTTACTGTACAGCTGCTTCATGTATCAGAGAAAACAATTGTTAAAGAGTGAGGCAGAACTCAGTAGTTTCCGGGTGACTTTTTGTGTGATTATTGCCATCATCTTCTCAGCATTCAGGGCTTTGATCCACTTCCATCCATTTTTTGCCAGAGTTACTCCCTTGTACTTCTCACTGCTGTGTGTCTTTTTCATGTATCTCACCACAACATTTGAAGTTTTTGACTTTCACTAGAGAACTGCTTGACTCATTTGTCTTTCCACCATTCCCATCAGTCCATCATATGAATTATTTTTTTCCCTTAGGCTATTACACCTTTTAGTATTTCTATTACTACTCTATATTTCATCATTTATTGTTCTACAGGAAATGAGTGCCATAGTGCCTAGAACAAACAGTATGAGTTTGATTCCAATCCTGAGAGGATGCATTCTTGACCAAGGTAGTTTTATTCACAGCCACTCTATTCTTCCTGAAGCTTGGTGATGGTTGTTACTCTTAACCTGACTCAACGCACATTTAACTGTTCTTGTTCTTAAATTCCCCTTTGTTTTCTAGACTTTATTCAGTTTTTGAGATACAGTGTCTCTTCAGTTCTTACGTTCTGGGATTTTTATAAGTCTTATGTCTGTATTATGTATGAGTTAGTATATCAAACTTTATTGCGTGATGTTTATATGGCCTTATATGCCATGATTCTCTTTGGCACAGGTATTTACACCACCAAGGTCTGATTCCTCTTCCCCTTTGGGTATAACTAGCTTGGGTTTGGATCACTTTGTAGCAACGTTGTTTTTGCGTAGTGTACATGACCGTAAAGGCAATGCTAGCACGGTTACCGTTTTCTATAATATTTGCAAACTAGGACCTCATTCTGCCTGTAGTACATTTGAGAAATTGTTTTTCTCGGAAGTATTTTCCTTGCCTCAAGTAAAGCCAGACTCACTTAATTTAAGGCATAGGTTCTCCCTGATTCTCAGTTGGTTTATGTTTGGTATTTTCCGTACAATATCATATTTCTAAATCTTTTTAGCAAGAACTCTCTCAGATCTGTCATCATGAACAACTTACCTATTAGTTCTCCTATCCATTAGTTCTACTTGAACTGAAACTGAGCCTGTACAACCCCTAATTGCCTTATTTCCTTATTATGGTCCTTACCTCATCGTTAGAGACTGGAGAGTTGTTTCAAACCTGTCACGAGGATGCTGCTGATGTGCTTAGAAGGAGGAAATAGATATTCTAAAGGGCAGTACTTATTTAATGTAAAAGGAATGATGAGCTACAAGGCACTTGGAAATTCATAGAATGAACTTCAGCTGTGTGGCAAAGCTAGCTCAAGGTGATTCCTGCTTCTCAATAGCTATGGTAGTAACACAACTTATAGCTGTAGCTATCTTTTATTGTGGCTTGGTTTTTTTATTATTACTTGTAGTGAAGGTTTTTTCTTTCCTGGCTCCTGATGGAAACACTTACATAAATATTTTGCCTGAATGTTCCTTATTTGATACAATCATCCTTCATCTCCTACAGAAGAGTTAATCCTTCCTCTCTGATATCTTCCAATATACCTTAAACACCTGTTCAGTGGCTTCAGTACTACATTACTTCAACAATATATACATTTTTAGCTTTGGTGCAGGAATATGAAGTTTCTTGTCACAGACCGAAGATAAAACTCTATTTTCTACTTCACACATTGCTCCTGTTACGTACTTCCTACAGATTTTTTCCTTTACTTAAAAAAATACTCAGTTTTCTTTCTGTAATATTGAGGAATCAATTAAAATAGCTTAAACATTAAGAATTTAGATTTATTTCATACTTTTAAAATTCCTTCCCCTTCAGTATTAAAAATGTCACAATCTCTATTAAAAATGCTTGGTTTCGATTTTTATCTACTTTCTCATTTGTGCAGGCTACATGAAATAATTTTTAGAAACAAATTAACAGAGCCAGCTCCTATATAAGCTGGATAAAAAGGATAAAAGTGACGATTTTTTTCAAGATTGCTGACGTGCAGATTCCTCATATCCATCTCTGATTTTACTTGGTTGTAGTTTCCTGTTGTCAAGGAACCATTACATTTCTCCTTCCCTGATATCTTCTTCTAGTTTTCTCTCTTCTGGACAGCCATTGCTCCTTTTGGACGACAAATAGTCTCCAAAACTGAGCAGGCTGGAGCCTCAGCAATTCCACGTCTTCCTTCTATTATAAATACAGCTATAGCCTCTCATCCATCTGTTACTCCACAAGGTCACTCCTGTTACCTTAACAACCTGACGCTCCTGAAGAGATTGCTCTTATGTCACTTATTATATATTCATTTCCTATATAACTGGCTTTTCTTTTACCTCCATATTTGAACTTACAGATCTTTTGTATGATATCAGCAAATATATCACAGTTTATCCCTTTCTGGGGACACATTTTATTCCCATTCACTAATTCAACCTTCTTGTGCAGTTGCCTGCAAGTATCACACATTTTAGATTGCTGTTCCTGCAATTTTAAAAAAATTTGAAATATTAGACCTACTTAATACTCTGCCAATTAAGATGTTCAACAACAATAAACTCCCTACATTTTCAAGCATTACTTGCATTTTGCAAGAGAGGACTTATTATGCATTTTGGATTGAGTAGCTGCTCAGATGATTGAGGCTGTAGCTCAGTTTTGTAAAGGAGGATCACTCCAGTGCTTTATCTTTTTAGGAGTATTAGCACTGCGTGGGCTACTCTGTCTTGGCTGCAATGCATTCATACACACACATCTGCTGATGTTTTCCTACTGCTGTTTGAAAGGTTGAATTGGAATCAGGGCTGTTTACGCTTTAGTTCACTGGAGACTAGCAAACCCACTTACCTAAGACTATTCATTTAAAACGCTGTGCTATTCAAGGTAAAGAAGGAATACTTTTGCAGTAGCTGTTACACCAGAGAAAAAAACCAAATGTGGCGAAGAGGCTTTGGGATTATTTTTTAAACTGGTAACAACTTTGTGATCCACTGGAAAGACTCTGCAGGTGATGGCCGTGTGCCAGTCTTCAGTACTCTTGATGTAGCTCAAGCGATGCCAAAAGGTAGCTCATAAGAAGTATCTTGAGTGACCCAGTGTTTCAGATTTCTTACAGGGAATAAGAAGTGACTCAAAGAGAAAGAAACCTCTGGATTCCAGCTGAAATGTCTCATCCATCTTTATCTAATACAATCCTTAAATAATGAGGGACAGTAAAATTCTGTGTGTGGACACGCACCAGACATAGATCAATAACTATCCAAGAATAAATGACTATCCTATAGGTTGCCTGATACAAAGAGTTACAACCTAATGTTCAAAATCATCACCTTAGAGTAAGTGTCATTCTTTGAATTGTGTCAGAATAATTTTCAAAAATCTGTATGTAGCATTATATGTTTTCCCCTGGGTGCAAAAATGTTAACAGGTTTCTTTCATGAGGTAAGATACTGTCTATCAAGACTTCTGTCACTAAAGGATTCTATCCCTCATTTTTCATATAAGACAAATCAGTATTCCTCTTCATCATTTGTGTCTGTGTATACCTACATTATTAATTGTATCAGCAGAGCTCTGGGAACAATTCTTGTTAATTAACTTCCTTTCCCTCTGCTGACTATCTGCCAGTGCAAAGTATAGACTACTGAAGAAATTAAACCGTGATTGGTTTTTTGCTCATGTGCTCATATTCATTTTAGGTTTTGAGTAAGTGGTTTGGATTTTAGAGAAAGTAAAATTGAAAGCTATATCTAAACTATTTGATGTACTTTGATAGTTTATTCCACATCTTGAAACTATCCAGTAGGTGAACTGAGAACTTTCTTTGCTCTTCTTAAAATAGTAAGGTGTACATTAATACCTTGTTTTATATTTTAATATATCATATAAAACATAACTAGAAAAGGTATTTTTAAATGAAGGGAAATACTACTTTCACTATAAATGATTCAGCAGTATCTCTTCAACCGTAAGAGTTTTGGAATTACAATTCAGTCTAAGAGGATTCCTTTTCCTCAAAGTACTTGCAAGGTGGTCCACTTCAGCCCAAAGGAATGGCTTTTCAGAAAAAAAAGGTGGTGAGGTCATCACTGCAAACATGTCGGGTGGTTTTACTTCATACTGTATTTCATCTGCTCCACTGGACTGAATTGAGAGGTTGGAGGTCACTAGCTGTGCTCTTAGAACATATAATCTGATTCTGCATCGTCAAATCCCCCCCCAAATCCAGTTTTTATGTCCATGTCTGGCATTTGAACCAAAATGCAGTAAGTGGGCATGACCGCTTCAAAAGCACACTCCTGGTATGAACTAAAACACTAAAGGAGACTCACTCTGCATGGCAGGGCAAGAAATTGTTTGTGACGATCTTTTTTTGAGCTTTCTTTCATACGGTTTGGGAAGGGAGACAGAGTATGGAGATTCAAATTCAAAGCTTTTCAAAAGGTTTTAACATTTTGAAAGGTCTTACTTTAATGAGTACATCACAGACACATCATAGAAAAAAATTCTGCCTTAAAAATGCATACAGTCCTCATTAACCTAGTGAAAAGTAGAGGGAGTCAGAAAGGTAAGATGAAGGATGATATGAGAGAGAAAGCTGGCTCAGGAATTCCTGTGATGCAAGGAGCACTGCACTTCTGCTGTAGGTCTAAGGACCATTTAATCTCTCTCTGTGATTCTTGTCAAAAATAATTTGGCTGGTTTTATATCATCTTTATTTTGTAATCAGTTTTAGATTAAGGAGAGAATTTTCCCTGCAGCTTATGAAAGCTCTCAATGGAACACCAGAGAAGCAATGGCACAGTGCTGCCAACAAGGCAGGCAGTGCATGTCTAGAGGGAGCCACAGCGTGATAGATCAACATGCCCTGATTTATAGATCTAGATCTCTGAATAGTTCTGAATTGTAAAAACTAGGATTATGAATTCCAGAGTTTATAGAACATGGAATTACCTAGTATATGGAAAAATTTGAAATTTATAAGACAGAATATTGCATGTCTCATTTTCCATTAATTGAAGAGAATGATTGAATAATACAACCTGAGTGCTTTTAAGTTTAGAAAAACTACACTGATATGTGCTTTCTATTGTAAACCAGCTGCAAGCAGTTTCTTCATACCTACTTTAATAGTTTTCCCAGTTATATCTTCTCTGCATTTATTTATACATGAATGAGAGAAAAAGTGTAGTCACTGATAAATTTAAATCTCAAGCATTGACATTTTTTGTAATTATGTGGTTTGTAAGATGGGTTACATTTGTTTCTGTTGCTGTTGTCATTGTCTCTGCATTAGAAAATTCAATTATTGTTATGTATACATTAACAGGCAATTTTCGATTAAGCAGTCATAGAGTAGATTTTAAAAGCTTTAATCGTACTGAGGACTGCAAATTTCACATCTTTGCTTGACAGATTTTTCTTTGAAGTTCAGAGTACCTAATTGTCTACAAATAGTCTTACTCCTAATAACCTAAAGATAAGTCATTTTAAATTGTATATGCTCCAGCTGCTAATCTTTTCCAATTTCAAAGTACTTCTATAAACATTTAAAGAGCACTGGTGATATAAGATTACTCTGCATGTCTGAAACTATATTCTCTCTAATGGTCTGGTTTATAAAAATGTATGTCACTAGGTTGTTCAAGGAATGTGATAAGTAGTTTTACACTTTCATTTGCTGAGAATTCAGTTCTGGTGCACGTTAAATAACTGTGATAAAATGGTTATTCAGTAATTATTCTAGCACACCAAATATTTGTGATTTTGTTGCTGTTGGAAAAAACCACTTCATATTCTTCTTTTACAGTAGGACCTATCCTATACTTTGGTTGCATATTGGTCTTTCCGCTAAAACTCATTAGTACCTTTCCTTCCAATATTTCTTCATCTTCTATGTGCAAATTTAGCTATCCCAGCTGACATCCTCTGAGTGTCACCCATAATGTTGTACAAAGCAGGTTGAAGCATATCTAATTAGTATGTCTTAAAATAACTGGAAAGAAAATCTACTTCTGCCACAAAAAGAGGGGTCTTGTGAATATTTTTTAATTAGAAGAGTCATTATAAAATAAATTAAAAAAAGAAAAATACATTGGAAAGATTCTGAAAACTTTATAATGTAGAAATAATGTTGGTATAGAACAGTCTGCATGGGGTAATTCTTCACTTCTTAGTCAAAATCAGTGTCTTACAGAAAAATTATTGAACTTCTGTTAGACTTTTTGTAGAGAAAGCTATCACTTCACAAAACACCAACATCAGTGCTCTCACTGTCCTTCATTAAAGAGTCATCACTGAATCAACACTCTGTTAAATCCTGAAATCTAAGCAAAAATCTCATTGAAACTAAGTTATATATTTGTTATTTTATCAGTAAAAATACCTAGTAATACATTGCAGATACAGGGAAGAAGACCATTTGTACTCTGTTTTCAATTGCAATCACTCTTCAACACTTAATGGAATTGAATGCAAAGTAAATATTTAGATAAAAGCTTTTAGAGAACAACTAAAATATCATAGAAGCAACAAATCATATGTATCAGCTACACTGAAGGAAAGGATGAAAGAGGGGCTGGTGAGTATTCCTGCCACGGGATCGTTATGTAAGACCAAATTTTACTATGACAATTTCATATAATAGTCAAATCTGCCTTATTTATTCTCTTATGCATATAATTTACATATAATTTTCTGAATAATATGTAAAATGTTTTTTAATCTGTAAAAATCTATTATGCTTTCTTTGTAACAAAAAATTTTCCTTTTTTTTCTACTCCCATTTTGGGGATGTTGAATCTTTTTGCAAGTTGCCAAGATACATTATTGCATAAAGTTTTGATTGATCTCTGATTCCATTTTAATTCAGTACTTTTCTACGTTTCTCCATTTCTCTCAGGATTGGCTGTTCAGAAGTGGTGTTTTATGTGTTATGTTCTATGGTGTTTTATGTGTTATGTTCTATTTGTCTTTCTGTATTTATATTGACTATATCCTTTCAATAAGGATACAGAAGCAGAGATTGTTGTTTTACAACATATATGGACTGCATTTATAAGTTCAGTCATACTTTAGTAAACTGGAATGTGGCCTGTATCTGCTGAGAGTCGTTGTCCCTTAATTTTTGTGGTAGCGTTGACAAATATGGGCTGTCTGGTTTTCCTGTCATTGTTTTAGAAAAGTAACCCTCTAATAGTAGCATAACTGCAAAGAAAGTATTAAATTCTCTTCTTTACTTTGATGTTATGATGCATTTAAATTACAGCCTAGGTATCCCATATTCTTCCATCATGTTATTTTGGGGTTTTTTTGCTACAACTTGTGCAGCTTACCTGGACCAGCGAAACATACTTTATATACAAAGCAAAGGATTTAGCATTAGTCTAACTGAAATCTAAACTAGAAAGAATTATTATTATTCCAGATTAATTATTAGAGAAAAAGAAAAGAAAGTAAAGAATTTACTACATAAATTCTTCAATAATAATAAGTTTAAAAGTTTTATACACACTTCCTAACAGTCTACCCCTTTTTTTTCTGGTATTACACTCACACTTTCACTGTCCTTCTTATTCCCAAGGTCAATAACTTACTTGTGAAGCTGTACAGCAATTTATTTAAAATGGGATATAAGAATTTGGGTGCTGCTCTTTTTGTTTCACAGTTCTTTACCCTGGAAGTTAGGAATAATGCCCTGTGTCACAAAATCTTTACCTTACCTAAGTTCATCTGACGTATTCACTTGATTCTGCGGTTTGTAAGCAAGAACAGCTAAGATGATAATATTTTAGCTAGTGCATAATTGTCTTTTACAAAGTCTCTGTGTCTTTTATTAAGTATAAGGGATTATTTTGGACTTAGGTTTATAATCTTTAAGACAGTGATTGACGAACAATCCATGCTGAAATGTTATATGAACGTGATTGTTGAAGTTTTATCATTCCATAAAGGAAAGAAAGTTTAGGTCTAGTTCTGATCCAAAATGAGCTTTTATGTGTCCTTTTGTCTCCCAGTAGAAATTAGCGAAGCATTTCTGTTTCTTACCGTTCTCTTTCATTTTGACTCATTTGAATATTCATTCAAAGAATTCAGAGGAATTATTTTTCTCTTCCTTTCCCTATATTGTCCTTTGCCTTTCCCAATTCTTTACTTTTTATTATTAAGTTTGATGGTAAAGAACAAAACAAAACAAGAAACAGTATATTAATAGTCTATCCTTTCTCTTAAATAGTAGCTTTGATGCCAGGGTAATTACAACTTTATTTCTTATAAGACCTGTAGTTGGGAAAAAATATACAGCCTATTATGACGTGGCAGAATAAAGCAAAATCCATAGCTGTGTACCCACAATTTACTTGTTCCAAGACAGTGTACCCATTTATTTTCTCTTATAATTAGATTGTAAATTTCAACAGGGAAGGTTCTTTGTCATAAATCTAATGCCTAGCACCATACTGTCCAGTTCTGCCTGGAATGTCTTAGAATATCTACCATAAAAGTAGTAAGTATTGAAGACATTTATAAATACTGCGTCCCATTTGTCTCTCAGCATTTCCCTAACACAAACCAGCAAAATACATAGACATTAAAATACATAATGATTTTCTTCCCTGTTCTTACTCCCTGGATGATACAAATTCCCAGATGATGCATGTATACCTTCCTGTACGTGAGACTCAAAGGACACACTGGAATACACACTTTCATACTAAGGATTAAAAAGGATAGGATTTTCCATGCTAGTCAGAAGACCAGAAAGTTTCCCACACCCTTGAACATGGGAACATGGTCCTCTGAAGTACCTTTACTGTCATGATACAATTTATGCATTTGCATTTTTCCTAGCAGTTCTTGAATCTATGTAGCAGCTGGCCTTCTGACATGAGCAAATGCGAGCAATTGCAGTATTCATCCTTTGTACCAAGATGGAGAACTTTTGTCTTTCATGTGACTTGGAAATCAATTTAAATCTCCCCAGATAAATGTCTGCATATCTATAACTTGGATACTTAATTACTTCAAACCAAGAGGGAAATGCCTTTATCTCTCTGTCCTGTTCTGTTTACCAAAGAAACATATCTAATTATTTCAGTCTGCCCTAAAGTGAACTAGTACGTGTTAGTGGCTGGCAGGGGCTTTATGAGTTCTTCAGCAAAAAGCATAATAAAAAAAGGGAGGAAATAATGATCTTATTTACAGCATTAAGAAAGAAAAATGTGTTCTCCTTCCCACAATGATTCTGTAAATTTTCCACAAGAAGCTAATGTTTATGTTTTTCATAGTTACCTATCTCAGTACCCACTAATTCAAATTGAAAATTCTCGCACTTTGCTTCTTTGTGTATTTCAGATCTGTCTCTCATTTGTTCACTCACTGTCTTTCTGAAAAACTGGTAAAATAAGGGTGTTTAATTCTGCAGTTTCTGCGAGATAACATGAGGTATTGTGTAACCTTTATTAATTTAACATGGTATTAACATATATTAAATTTAAATCAAGTCAAACAGTACTTTTAAAAGATGCTCCATATTTAGAAAAAAGGTTATAGTTATATTAAGAGGTAGATTTAGGTCTTATTACTGGTTCCTGTTCTTTCATCTTTATGCCACACCCACATGTTGTTCCTTGGATTAGGCTAGTTATCTTGATTTAAAAATCCTGCTGAGGTTTTAGCTTTTCACTCTCTTTTTGCCACCCATCTGCTAGGAATTTATTTAGTACTTTTATTCGGTAGACTTTACTGCTGCATTTCAACTGACTTACCATAAAATTCTGAAGTTGTGATTTCTGATTATTGTCTCTGTTAAAATCATACCTTTTTCAAGTGAAAATATAGTTGTATTCACTGCCTCAACCTCTTCTTTCTTATTTGTTAGTTCTAGCTTTTCTTCCTGTGTTCTCCTAGGGTTTTTTGTTGATCTGCTCCTATTTTTTAATGACCTCCTAGAGACAGCATTCAATGGATATTATACAGTCCTCTCATGCTATTTGTACTGTCTATGACAGCAGATTACAGACAATAAACTGGGGGTTTTAATATAATTCTAGTAACAAGCAGTGAACATTCCTTTGCTCCCAGTTTTTTAATCAATTAAAAAAAGAGAGGCAGTTTGAGAAAAAATGGAACCATGGGAGGAAACAATCTTACCCAAATTCTCAAGATAATTTTATGATTCTTACTGTTTGGGTCTATACAGTTCTTTACAACTATGGGTAAGAATTACAACCCCCATTTTATATTAAATGTTACTGATTTTATTATTACTCTAAATAGGAAGTGTAAGGAATGGAACAGGATGCTTGGGAGGTTTCAGGAAAGAACAAAGTTTGCTGGAATCACGAAGGGAGGTAAATGCAGGGTACAAAGAGAACCCAGGAAATCTGGGTAAAGAACAGCTATGACAGGTTTTGCAATATTACTTTTTGCTTTGAAATAATTTTGCTATTTCAAATTTGTATGTAATCCAACTCTGAACAAAAATGTACTTTTCACAGAGGTTGTGCAATCTTCTGTGTATAAATTATGCTGGATCATGTTAGTGATTTTGCAAAATGGATCTGAGATACAAGAATTCAAAAAAATAGATTTATTTTTCTATTTTAAATATAATACGCTTTTCTGTTACTGCAGGCTGCTGAACATCAGTTACAGGATGAGAAAAGCGGAGATTCAGTATTGACACTGAAAGTAAAACGGAAACATCTTAAATTAGTTGCTTAGTGGTCTCGATTCTTACACAGACGGGAGAATGTTTTTTTATTAATCAAACAGGCTTTTTTAAACCTTATTTTCAACCATCAATGACTTTTATTTTTTCCAGAAATCAGTTAGCTCTCTCAGATGTTCATTTAAACCCAAACATAAACTCTTTTACAAAGTTTTCAGTACAACACACCTTGAAGAAAAACCTAGCCTTCCCACTTCAAGAGAAGTACCACTGAAACATATTTTACATATAAATGTCATTCACTGGATGAATTTTAGAAGAGATTTCTCCTATTTCATTCTGAGTAACTTGTGATGTAGTTATATTTCTATCCTACCTTTGAAAATACATACATTGATTTAAGTATTTCACTATAAACAGCTGTTTGCTCTAACTGAATACATCATATATCTGTCATGTCATCTTTGCATATTTAAAATAAGCAGCTTGTTTTGTGTTAGTTTTACTATGACTTTCCCTCCCTTGATTATTTTTTTTAGAAAGAGTTTTGGAGTGAAGTGTGTATTTCACAGTTTTACCTTGACTGGACTCTGGTGTCTCAGTACAGACATAAGACAGTTGTGCAGTGTATGTTCAGAGACTGAAAATATTTCCATGGGCTCAGGTATCTATGTAATTTGTGTGGTATAGCTGAATGACTTACTCTTTACTCTGAAAGCACAGCTGTTATGTTGTGCCACTGTGCACAACAATCCTTTTTTGTAATACTGTGTGGTTATGCAAATTGCCCGGGAGTTGGAAAATCTATAGGTGTCCTTTAGTCCGAGGGACTGAAATGTGTATCTCCTATTGCCAAAGTGAACATCCAACAGTCAAGCCAGAAACTATTGATGTCTCTTTTATCTGATGAGGATCTCAGCAGGCAGGTTTCAGTGCAAGCTTCCTTGCTTTCAGAGTGTTGTGGTGGCCGTCTTGGTGCCAGTATCTGTTTTATCTATGCTTACTAGTAGTACAAAATAAGATTTATGTTTGAAATTCTCATGGGGAGGGACCCTGCTATTCTCAGATTAAAAGCCACCACTCCCAGCAGCTATTATTTTGTTAAAATAAAATCTCTCTGAAACTAGTGATACAAGATTCATTCATCCATAGACCGATTTTTTGCTTCCTGTTTTTATTCCAGTGGTTGTCTAATACAAAATGCAGAAATATTCTTGGTATTGCCCTTAGGAAAGGACACAAAACCTCCTGTCTCCTCCACCCCCACTTGAATCCATCTCTACATTATAACCATAAATATGGATAGTCAAGTCCTTTTTTATTTCCTTTCAGCCTCCTTGCTTGCTTTCCTGGCTACATAGCGTTGTTGAGAGGTGAATACCAAGCAACCCTGTGTGGGAAGTCAACTAGAAGTATTGTCTCTGTGTACATGCACTGTTTTAAAAAATGTGGACACTTAATTAACAGTACTTCAGGTTTAGTTTGTTTGGTTTGGGGCTTTTTTTTCCCCTTAGAGAAATATGCTAGTATTATTTGTGGGATTGTCAGGATTCTTGTTTTTTTAAGCAAGTTCACAACTGAATCCCATAAAAAGCAGACTGAAAAAACTGTGGGAGGTAGTGCTTCTCAGACAGGGAACAGGGGCTCATAATAGGGACCGAGAGGAGCAAGAATACATTAAGCTGAAACTTTGGCCAAGCACTTCATAATGTGAAGCCATGCCTCAGGCAGCAGAATACATTAATGCCTTTTTCTGAATCACTGTCATTAATTTGGATATCTAAAGTCCTCATAATTTTCACCTATGGCAAAAAAAAAAACAAAACCCAAAACCCTACTGAAGATCTTATCTGTAGAGAATTTCCCGATGCTGAAATATATTACTCAAGTATGTATATCTAGGAATTAATTCCAATGCATCATAAATTCCTTTTCTAGTAAACTAAACTGCTGTTATACCGAAAATCACAGGTAATACAGGTTATTTTAAAGCCAAAATTAGATTAATCTAAGCTTTTCACCACCTGTTCTAAATACTTAGTCTGAATGCAATCATCCAATAGCCTTAAGAAGTAAAGTATAAAAGACCTTAAATACAGCTGTATGTTAGACCATCTTGGAGTACAACTTTGTGTTACATGAGTTAGTCACAGGAAAATATATTTTCACCCAAAGAAAGGACTAATTGAAAGACAGCTTGATGTGATCATAAAAGACTTTTATTTGCTTCACTGATCTTTTGATTGGAAATAAAAGTAACTCTCCATCCTAATAATTTTCATCATAACATGGAAGTGTTTGAAAGTTTAGCTTAAAACTATAACTGCAGTATTTCTTGCTGCATCACTGTCTGTTTTGTTTATTTGGTTGGCTGATTACCACTTAACTGTATTTTTGACTCCTTTGTGAATCACCAGTATCCCATCTGCAGTCTCAGACTTCTAGTCAACAGTTTTCCAATGGGCTGATGACAAGGCTTAAGACTGTAGGCTCCTGACAGTTCACTGTGATGATTTTATCAGATCTGAAATTAAGTTAAGGTTGCAGCATTTGTTGTTTTTCTGAGTAAAGAGGTGTAAATTAATTCAAGTTATTAACTAATCAGCCATTTTTCAGAAAGCATATAATTTGAGACATTAACATTGATGAGAAAGTATGGATGATAAAGCAATAAATGTTCTCACCCTGAAAAAATAATGTCTGTCTGTAACCTGTCTTACACGCAAGTCCCTCATCTGGCCAGTCTCAAGTCTTTCATTTCTTTGTTCACTTGCTATTGTGAGGATACTTTTCTGTAAGACTGTGTCTTCGCTTTGTTAGACCTCTTGAGAATGACCCAAATAACATACACTGTTCTACCACTCTAACTGTACATGTAACCCCTTCCCATTTCCATGCATACCTTGGAGTGGTATTTCCAAAGACTTACAGTTTATGCTACTGGTTTGCAATAACTATCATCCAGGAAATGAATTTTCATCAGGAAGTACATCCTATGGTCCCAGAACACGACAATACTTGTAACATGTTGAGTATTCTATGTATTCACAATATCCAGATTTTATGACATTTTTGGAATTTCCATTCTTCCAAAGGACAATGTCTGTGACAGAATGTGCAAACCTGATGTTTTACTTTATCAGCTTTTTTAACTCTTCTGATTTACATGTATGGATTTTTAGTGAAAACACTAGATGGACTTTGAATGCCATCACAGAAGATTATTTTTTTATATCTGTGCTATTTCAAGTAGATCAACAGCAGCAATAGAATATATATACTAGCTTTAAGGTTTTTGAATAGTCTTCCAGATGCATTACATGAGTCTGTAACTTCAGTTCAGAGTATGCTGTAAACAGCCTACTTCTGAAACCCATAAATTACAGTCAGAAGCATTCAGACCAAGAGCATTATTTCCCTCGACTGAAGTGAAGTGTATGCTATTTTTAATTCCAAGTTATCCCTGTGAAATTCTTAACTTTTTGGTAACATTGACAAATCTGCATAATTCATGATTTAGGTAACTTCATTTAATCCTAAATTAGCATTTTTATGACAAGTACCTAACAAGGCTATTTAAGGTTTACAAACTTTCTTCATATACTTCCATATTTATTTTTGATTATAGAGTTTTGGTTTTCTCTGATGTAGTGGAAAAGATGAAGGACACAGTATTTGTAGTTAATAGGAAATATTAACAACTGGTTTAGGGACAGCAAAGTATAAAATGAAGCAAATCAGAATCAACAGGGAAAAAAAGGTAGAAAAAGGATGTTTGCATTGTTGCATAGTTAAACTTTTTAGGTGTGTATATCCTAATATGACTAATATTGATAAGCTTTTACAGCCTGAGAATACCATATTTACAGCTTAAATATTGGATGCATTAAATTTTCTAAACAGAGTGAGAGTAGTTGTGTGATGAGTGCAAATACTAAACCTGTAGCTGGATGTGCAAAATATAGACTCCGTGCAATTTACTGTCAGATGCACAACCAATTAATCAGTACTTGTTCCCAGGTGAAATGAACTCACCAATTTCTTCCTACAAAAACCTTGAGTTTGTTGTTTTTTTCTGGTTTTGTCTTTGTTATTGTTGTTGGTTTGGTTTGGTTTTGGTTCGAGCTTGTGGGGTTTTTGGTTTGGTTTGGTTTCATTTGTTTCTTTTTTCTTTTTGGCCAGTGTTATTGCAGAGTTACGCTGCTGGCCAGACTTTCTGAATAAAGAAAACCTAAGATATATTTCTGGTATTGAGTTCATTCTGTGGCTAAACATTCAGAGTCAGCTGCTTGAAAAAGCGTATCTTAGATGAAAAGTGACCACTGTTGGCTTTTATACTGTATTTTTAAAGAACCTGGAGACCGTGATTGGCAGACCTACTTTGCTATTTCCAACTTTAGAAAGCTGGGTTTTTTTTTCAATATCCAATTTGGACTTTCTTTCAATTATTTTGGGACCTAATAAATATTCAAATAAATAATTGCATACCTCTTCACAAAGAATGACAGGGTGGAAATGAAAAAACACCAAGCCTTTTTGCTTCCTTAGCAAAGTTTATACAGTGCAAATATATTTTGATTTTATCAGAGACATCATCATTCCTTCAGAGGTGGAGAAACTAGCAATTTTTTGACAGCTTCATCACAAGCAAGAACCTCTAGAGTCTGAAACCTCTGTCCAGTGTGTCTGTGATAGAATAAATTAACATATGATTTTCTTTCTCTTTGAAGTTACAGCAGTATTTTAGCTAA
This sequence comes from Sagittarius serpentarius, assembly GCA_034782735.1. NCBI lineage: Eukaryota > Metazoa > Chordata > Aves > Accipitriformes > Sagittariidae > Sagittarius > Sagittarius serpentarius. The sequence goes on along the minus strand of JAVKLA010000062.1, from coordinate 9,966,571 downwards.
ATATGATTGAAAAGAACTTAAGTGTTAAAAAATGAGAAGATACCTATATTCTCTAGAGCATGACCTAAAAATGTAGGTGCAGCAATTAGCCAAGAAGATTTTTTTCCTTCTGTCATTTTCACATTCAATTTATAAAAACAGTAGGTAAGTAACGTAAAACTTTTTCTTAAAGAGCATTTTAGTCAAAGTAACTATGGCATTCAATGACCTCTTATAGCTGAAGCTGTTTGCAGGGATGTGAGCCCTATTTTTGGGTAGTGCAGTTATCTTCATGGAAGAGTAATAAACGTATTCAACACTGTGCTTTGTCTCTGGTATCATCTAGTTTCATGTTAGTCCTATACAGCTGCTAACAAGCTTCCACGTATACCCATGTCATTTATGAATCTTAAACTGAAGATCTGTACTAGTTGAGGAAGTTCCTCTCTGTTGGGTAAAGATATGTGGAATTCCCTTGTTTCAGAGAAATAGTTCAGTTCCAAAATTCATTGTCAGCTGATTCCCATTTTGGAATGGGAATAGTTGTTGCATAAAATTACTGCCTGAAGGTCCTCTCTGTGTCCTCAGCTTCAGAGCTTAGGACAATCTGTCCTTGGCTAGTAGATAGAACTTCATGAATTAACGGAAGAACTTCAATTCAAATATAGCTTCCCCTACAAACAATGGAGGAAGGCAGCGCATGGAGTGCATGGAGAGTGAAAATAGCCTGAGTCCGGAGAAGAAAATGATCTATCCCAGTGATGACTTAAATTTATGATAACTTGAAACTTGTACTGGGAAGTTTTATATTAAAAAATTGCTTACTTTGCATCCAAATTCAACTTTTACCTTGTACTAATTCAGCTTTAATACCAGGTTTGAATTCAGCTCATTATCTAATTTTACATATTTTGTTTTTCTTTAATTTGAGAAGTTCAGTCTTTGCAGGAAAAAGCACTGAATTTTAACCACCAAAACCCAAATTGTAATTCAAAACCAATTCCATGTATATTAAAAATATTTTATAGGTAATACACCTTTTCCTGTTTCTCTCTTTTCTTACTTTAAAAAGATTGATTTAAAAGGACCCTATCTTCAGAGCAATTGCGGACAAGCCATGCTTCCCTGTCTCAGACAGCAGAAATTCATAAAGCTGAATTCAGTTGCCTGATACTGTCCTTTAGGGTTTGAAGGGTGGTATTATTTATTCAAAGGTGATTCAGAAAGACATTTTACAAAGTATATAGGAGCTTGAATGCTGAAGATACTATTTTGAACATCTGCAAAATTAATGGGTTTTATTTTTATTTTTCTTCTTCTTTTCAGCCCAGTTTCATTAAGAAAGGTTTGTTCCATCTGTCATTCCCTTTTCTGTAATAACCCTTTACCTGCGTTCACAGCGTGAAGAGGTTTTCCTTTATATCTCATCATAATTTTCCTTCTGGCAACTTGTGCCTGTTGCATCTTGTCCTGTGCACCTCAGAGAGGAAACTGGCATCTAATAGCTGATTTTCCAGTCTAAACTGCTCATTCTAACTTCTTCTGGTTAGTAGACAGAAAAAGACATTTCCACGTTCAGTGATTCCAGCCAGTCATCTCCAGCACTGTCTCAATGAGCTGAATCACCTCTGAAGGTGCCTATTTCTCTGATTGCAGATGAACTACAGGTTAGTTTTAGCCAAGTAACTCTTTCTGGTAGCACGGCTTTAAATTAAGCTGAATACTAATGCTTCACTGGGATCAGGAAGAGATCCACAGTTATTTCCACCTTTATAGCTTTTTATATCTTTATGCCTTTTATATCTCAGTCATCAATGTTCTATTAGGATGAGTCACACTCTTTCTTATTTGTAGTTTGTATATAGATCCTTTTATTGTTGATTTTCTGTGCTTTGACTGTAAGTGTTCTGATTCTGTTCAAATATGGTCTGGCAATAAGTATTGAGAAAGTCTTGTCTTTTGTGTGTGAAGGGTCAAATTCATGTTTAAAACTTTCAAAGGCTAGAGAGGGAGTTTTACCATAAGGCTTATAAAACCTTTAACAAGGCTATTAAATAAACAGAGATTTTATGTCAGCTTTCCATTTTGGAGTATTAGAAGACTTGAACATTTTCATGGAGAGCTTTCATGGTTAAGAGGCATGAGAAATTTTGGAATAGAATTGCTTTAGTTGGGAGAACCTAAAAAGACCTTGTTTTGATTGATGATGAAGAAGTAGCCATCGAATTCTCGTGTCTTCAGTTGGAAAACTGCAAGATGGTCACAGTCGTGCCACAGATAAATTTTCAGTGATGCACGGGTGGTCAATGAGCTTATTTACGGGAGGACAGCTGACTGTATTAACTTAAGCACAGTAGGCAGCTCTTACTAGTCATAATAAGAAAAAGTACTAGTATATATGAATTTTATGTTTTTCTATTCTGTCCTATCCTACGTGCTTCCTTTGAAACTTCCTCTGAAAATGAAGAGTATGTTACAAACCAGGAAATATAAAATATTTTAACCAATTGAAGAAGGTTTAAAATAAAAGGGGACTTTTTGGTAGTTCTTGTCAGACAATAGATTCAATTTCCAAATATATTCAAGCAGCTTTCTAGTGATGTCCATATTTATGTCCTAAATGTATCAGATCCAGACTGTTTTCTTCAATTTTTTTTGGTCTTCTGTTTTCTTATCTTTCTAGTATACTGACCAGATGAGGCTAAAATATGGTATAGGAAAGCATCTTCAAAATCATGGTGGTTATTATACTAAATCAAGTGATGGAGGATTTTCTTTGTCACAGTAAACTGACTGGTCTCTCAATACAGATTGTGCTCCCAGAAAACACCAGTAACTCTTACCCACTTTATTTACCCATTTTCACTTGAAAATGTAGTTATTTCTTGAAACAGCACTCTGCATTGTCATATATACATAAAAAGCTCTGCCTCTGTTGATAGCCCCTGTAAAGATGTTTCATGGTCACAGTATGTAATATATACCCTGACTTTTGGGAAAGGAAATTTATAATGGAAATTGTTTCTAGTGAAAGGCATAGGACATGGGACATACAGGTTTTTAAGTGCATTAGCAATACATTTTATGTATCCCAAGAACACATTTTCTTAGTAATTAACACTCAATGTAAAGACGTTTCAAAGATGAGAAACCAAAGTTAACAGTTTTATACAGTTTACAGACAGAAGTGTGATACTGCAGATATTTGATACTTTACAGAATCTGAATTCATGATAGGTGAAAGTATCTATATGCACTCAGATGATAAGATTGTATTTTCAGTATGTGTAAGAGTGGTATTAATTTGTGTTTAAAGAAAACGAGAGGTATGTTTCACCATTTAATTTTAGTTGAACTAATATTTTTAAGTTGGTTTTCATTCCTCTGCTGACTGAGTTTACCTAAAAAAGAGAAGGGAAAAGTTTGCTTTTGATTAAAAGAATAAAATAAATCTCTCTTATTCTTTTATATTTCCCCTGTCTTCCTGTAGGTTCAGTAGAAAACCCAAAATAAAACACTGTAGGAAATGAAAAATAGAAGAATGGCTAGGGCTACAATCATTGGTGATAGAGCCTTCATCATCTTTCTTATATCTTAGTTACCTAGCATGGGGAAAGCCTGGCTTCAGTTTTCTTTTCTGTCATAGAAAATATGAGCCTTTCACTTCTTAAACATACATTCTCTTCTTTAATCTCACGTTTTCCTCCTGATCTTCCAGCTCGATAATTGTTGCTCTTGTAGCCCCTTGGAACAAATGAAATTGATTCCAAGAAAACTATCTAGAGAAAACGATTTGAAGTTGCTAGTAATTTTGAAGTTACCTAAGCTGTAATGTTACAGAGTTCAATTTTCTTCAAAACTTATTTTGCAGCTGATATCTGGGAGTCTTTGAGAGACAGTCGAGTTAAAAAATCCCAGTGATGCAGCAAAGTCCAGGGAACTTAGAAGTGATGGTGTTTGCAGATTCTACTGTCAGCATGATATTCTCCTCCAGAACCTTGTCTATGCATTGCCTTCAGGCTTGGTAACTAACAGATGGAAAAGGGAAAAAACTACATTAAATACCCAGTTTTGACTGTGGGCAGGTACAAATGCTTTCATATTTTCTTTTTCTGTATGCTTGCTTTCAGCTTTTTAAAAAATATAACTGGAAAGAAGTGTTAAGAATGCAGAAAAGAAATTAATATAGACTAGAATATCAGACTAGAGAAGCAGTTAATTCTATTAAATTAATCGAGGGAGAGATTGATTTTTTATCTAATATAACTGTGTGGATGACATTTCATAGTTACCAAGAACAAGTTACTAAAAGTATTCTTTGAATTCATTGTAGTGCTACAGCTGTCCTAGTAAATGAAATATTTCTGGACAAGTTTCTAAGTAATGGAATTAGTCCCTATTTACATGGTGGTGACTGAGTCTAATACTTCATACAACATTTAATTGTAAACTCCTAGCTCAGTATAAAAGCACTGTAAATTGGAATAATTTGTTTTCTTTACTAATAAAATTTCAAAATAATGAAGTAAACAAAAGTGTTTAATTCAAATTCATCTGGACTCTGATTCTATGATTCTGTGAAAGGTAATTCTTAGAATCTACACCAAACAAACCCTTTGTAACGTATGCACACAAAATCAGCTTTTAGTATCAGTTACTTCATTCATTTTGTGCACTAGACAAGTACAAATAATGTGGAGTTGTCTCTGTTGCTACTTTGGTGGGGTTTTTTTGGTGGGCGAGGCTTTTTTTTAGATTTCTAAAATACCATGTTATCGATGATCAGTATTTTAAATACAGATTTTGAAACTGCTTACATTCATCAGCAGTTAGGTCTACAAATAATTTCTTTAGTCTAGGGTGAGCTTTAGTTAGCATAAGCAATAAAAACTTGAAAATAAGAGATTGTTAGGAATTCTGAAATACTGAGACACTGCAGCTGGGTTCTTAGCAGATGTCATTATTGCCTTGAACCATTAACAGTCGCACATTATTAATGTCTGTCTTTCTTTTGAAGAAAATAAGTTGGAAAATACCGAAAGCAGCAATATATGCAACTGTGTATTTTTGGCCTATATTTGCATTTACTCTTTCTCAAAATTACCTTTTGCTTTCATACTATTTTCCACTTGTATACAAACATTTGTCAGAATATGTTTTCTTTCATCATAAAAAATAGCTTGATTCCATGGAAACTGATATTTAGAGTGTTTATCTATTTGTGAAAATTATCGCATATGCATATAGCCCACTAACTCTGCTCTAGAAAGTTTGTTATACATTTTGACTATATAGATGCTCTTCAATCTGTTCCTCTGAAAATCTTTCCCCTGTAGAGTAGCTCCTTTCCCTTTCTGTTTGAAAAGTAATAGCCATTGGAATGAATTCTCTCAGGCACACTCAGAGGAATGTTAATTGCAGAAGCTTAAGACAGAACTAGGAACTGATTGGCGTATGTAGAAGTAGTTGAACAGAGCAAGGTAGATCCTGAAAAATGGAGGAGGTACTTACATCGTATATTGAATTATATTGTCTTGACTGTATCATACTAATGACAATGCAATATGGAATATTTGGCAATTCTTGCGCAGAGGAAGCAATACTTTGTGGAAACAAAGCAGGAGCTCTGCAGGAGAAAGAACAGAAACTCAGAGCTGTCCTCTGGGATTCTCAGAGAAAAGCTAATCCACTGAAGTAGATTTCTGTACTCTTTGTTGTTCTCATTCAATAGGTTATAAACTATGGCTGAAGTTACTCAGTTGTTTACTGGTTCTAAGTTAATGTTTTGGTTTTAAGGTGTATTTTCCTTAATGACAAGAAAGTTTTATATCGTCATTATCATGGGAATTAAACATATTCTATAGGTCTGTATGTGATCTAAACTGGTATCACTCTAGGCAAATCCATAAAAATTGAATTTAAAGACACCTAAAAATTTTGCTTTTTCTAGTGCAATTACCAGAGTGTTACTTTGTTTTAACTTGTTTTGGTATACTGTATTTATAAAATACGACATAATTGAATACATACAGGTAAAGAAATGAGTAAATCAAAGATCAGAGAGAAGTAGTCTGAAGAAATGAAATTTGGAATGCTATATATGAACAGACATAGAATACAATAGAAAAATTATGATTTATAAAACGAGCTGAATTTTACAGCATTCTTTATGTGATATTAACAACATATTTAAGATCCTTTTTTGAGACCGATTTAATTAGTTACTGATGACACAACTTTTTTTCTATTTCACATTAGCATCACAACAAAGAATAGGCCTTTGCAACTCTTGCAAAATCATCAGTCAAGCATGCTTTATACTGGTGAGCCACAGAGTAGGTTTTGAATTGTTAATGTCTTATTAAGTGTCAGCATGATGAATTGTCTTTTGAAAGATGTGGCAATGTCATCTTTAGACAGAAGCAAGGTTGCAATGTATATCACACAACAGTATTTGCATAATGTTCTGCTATCAAACAGTACTTTAAATTCAGGCATTAAAAACATGGAGCATGAAAAATAAAGGTTTAAGAAAGGTGGAATATATTCTGTGTGAGCATCTAAAATATTGTAATTACTGTATCTTATTGTTAAACTATATGTTTCAGATTATTCTTGACTCTGCAGTATCTCCTGTGGCTGACAAGTTTCAGTATTAATTACCAGCCAGTTCGTTAATTGTATATATAGGATTTCTCAGTGACAGGCAAAATTTATTCTCATTATTCTTTAACTAGGACGGTAACAAATGAGGCTGCAGTGAAAAAGGTTAGAGTATCATCATCAGAAATTGTTCCAAGTCCAGCCAATTGCATCAGGAAGACCTCATATGTTCAGTGGCCACAATGGAGGCAAACAAAACTGCTGGTTTTTTCTGTGCTCAAGGATCTGTGATTACTGGGCAGGTGGAAATGTTCCAGTGTGTCTAAGCCTGCTTACTGGCAATCTGTCTGACAACACAGATTTCTACACACTCATCAAAATAGGAAATCTTAATCCTGGCAGCAGTTTAAAGTAAAATATGGACAATGACATGGTCGGATTCAACAGCAGATGGCCAATACGTTACTTTAAAATATCCAGATATAAACTGTACAATATATCTCTACAGCATGCGTCAGTGAAGGATCTCTGCCACATAATCCTTGATGAAGGGAAAACAAATTGTACTAATACAGGCAGGAGAAACATTCAATAAACTAGAAGGACATTTAGCTTACTGCAGATCTTGGTCTATGATCATCAAGTTTCAGCACCCTCCATTTAGCTTACTGCAGATCTTGGTCTATGATCATCAAGTTTCAGCACCCTCCTTGGCAATGTAGATTTTCCCACAAAGAATCCAGCTGAAGGTCCTCCACATTTTTATTCTCTGGTGATTGTTGAAGACTGGGTCTTGTGCTCTAAGTGACATCTTTGAATCTTTCCACTAGGCAGTTCATATAATGTCAATACATAGACCCCTTTAGGAAACAGCAAACCAATCATTTTGTAGTATCCTGTAAAGAAGGAAGACTGCATTTTTTCAAGTTGAAGTTTTGTAAATAGTTTGGGATTAAGCCTTCTCTTCTAATTAAAACAATAAGTGAACAAAACCTAATAAAAGTAAGGTAGTCTCAAATAACTGAGCTGAGGATATGTAGTCAGACCAGTGCTTTCTCTCCAGCCTCAAAACCATCAGGTGTAAAAATACTCTCCTTCAGATCTAGTTGGATGATTTAGGAGTGCAGTATTGATACTGCCATTGGCATCTACATATATTTTGTTGCAATTGAATAGCAAGTATGTTCTTCCTCATTGATCTCAATTCCCTTTTTGGTAAAATTAATGGAATAACTTATTTGCTTTTATGTCCTAACTGGTTCATGTGTCTGTCTCTAAAATTACATTTTTGTGAATAATTAGACAATTGCAATTGTGGAACTGCATTACAAAGCTTTTTATTTTTTTGTAGCTCCGCTTACGACTGTTCTGGAGCATTACAGAGGCATTTTTAGGAGGCATCTCTTACTGTGTCAGAAACGGTGATCTTTCCTAAGAGTACAGTCCAAGAGATTTTTTCACTTTGATTTTTCTTACCAGTGATAGTTCTTGGAAGAAATGAAAAAATCAGTGTCATTTAATTGCATGGCGTGGGGCGGAGATGGAGGGTACAAAAGGAGGAAAGAGAAAAGGACATAAAATAAACTTTTCACTTCAGCTTTCAATAAGAAAAAATACTTGAGTTTCCTGTAGGAATTGCAAATAATGTTACAGGTTTCAGTGGCTAAACATCTGTTAAGACCTTACAGCTGTACCAAAAACTATTCTAATACAAATTATGAAAAAACTATTTATATGCATAGTAGTCTAAGCCTCTTTATGATACCAACAAGACACAACTACTTTCTTGACAATCTCTGATAAAGAGCTGATATTTTAAATCAGCTTTTTATGCCACAGGTCCATCAGTTTCCAAATGAAGTGTGAAATCTCTACATACTGTCTGTCTTTTACAGTATGAGTGGTTAACTGAAATAGTCTTTTTGGGGTTTGCCACAAAATCGAAAAGAACAGTCTGGAAAACGATTAGAAATGTAGGTGGATAGGCGATTAAGTTTTTCTTGAAGTTCGTTTATAGAGTGCTTGCTTTCCCTCTCCAAAAAACTGTAAACAGAGTTATGGATGGAGATGTTACAGTAGACATTTTACAGTGGATCCTTTTAGCAAAAGCTTAATATATCTGATTTGTGAAAGTCAACACCCCCGCTAATCTTCCCATACAATATCAAAACCCAGAATGGAAACATCTGTTACTCAGTAAAGGGAAAAAGATGTACAGTATGAGAAATGTAATCTGAAAGGTAAATTATTACTGGGTTTTGAGGCACATCTACAAAATAAGAAGAAGGAAGAGATGAGATTTCTTTTTCCCCCAAGGCTTTAAAAAATTTTTTTTAAATGAATCCGCACAATGTCACTACATTTGAATACTGTTTCAATTTAACAGAATGTATACAGAAAGAGATGTAGTGTGAATGTTCATATGGACTTCATATGGACTATGAATATTCATATGAAATATTTGGATTTTGAATACTGCATGTCTTATCATCCAGGTTAAACAGCCTTTAAGTGAATTAAATTCAGAAGTCTGAATACTAGTGAGATAAACTTTCATTAACAATTAAAACAATACATTTGAATCCTCAGGCATTTTATAGCCACCTGTGATTTACTTGTTAACATACCTGAAAGCCATACATAGAAACATGTGTCAATGTACAAGATGGATTAATATAATTAAAAATTAGTGCTTTCTGATAAGGACAAAGAATTGTACTGGGAGTTTGTTTCTAGTTAAATTACCTGTTATATGGAAACAAATTACAATGGCAAAAGGAACAGTAATTTGGCAATAAGAAAAAGAGAACACTGCTGATACTGGGGTGGGTTTTTTTGAATACTGGACTTGTTCCCTGGGAAGAAACCTTCAATCTATGATTACCAACACTACTGTAATTCTAGTGGCAATTGAACTGGATTTCTAGAAGTTTTGCAAGCAAGTTGCTTCTGTTACTGACTGAAATACTTTTGTCTTGTCCGTTATGGTAACTATTGGTTGAACATTTTCTGGAAACACACATTTTCTCGAAACACACATTTTCTCTTCATTGACAATAATAACAGCAAAGACACTAATTCACAGGTTAAATTTTTGCTTTTAATTTATTGACTTCTGTTCTTGTTTTAAGTGCATTCCACACGTGTGTGGTTTTTTGTTTGTTTTTTTTTAATGTATCTTATGAAGGAAATCCAGAGCTAAAATTGTCATATTTTCTAATGCTCTGGATACTGTTTGAGCTATGAATGAGACTAACTGAATTTTGTATTTATAACTAATACAGTGGTTTCTTAGGAAATACGTGAAAAGGCTTGAAGAAAACATATGACTATAGTCTAATGCGCAGTATTTCTTTGTTTATTTCAAAAAGCTCAATACAAAAATTAAAACACATCCTTGCAAATAATCAGGATCAGCAAAAAACCTGAAATGTATGTGTAGACACATACATGTATATTTGCAGACATATATACAGGATTCTAATTAGTCTATTTAGTCTATGATCTATCAGCTGTCATCAGTATAAAAATGTGAATGTTTCTTTGTTGCTTTTTCTTTTCATCCCATGAATTTTGCTTTAGTAATGAGAACTGCATGTTAAACTTAGTCTCTTAAGAAAAGGAAATCCTAGGGAATAAAATATGGACTTGAAAAGAGAGATAAATATAGGAAATATTTTCATATTAATTAAATTCTCCCTTTCTAGCAGTAAAAGAAAGATGCCCTGTCATGTAGTCTATTCTCCTTATCATTTGAGATGATAGATGGTTGGAATAAATATATGAATAAGGATTCAGTTTGTATACCTTTATTCTAAATAATGTATAGTTATTGAATTTTTTTTCTGTGCAGAATCGTACAGAATTCATTTGCCCTCTAGGAGGGCACTGGTTTTGTTTATCCATAGGCTTCTGGGACAAATGAATTAATCATTATAACTGTTATCATACAGTTTTCTAACCATATTTTTATTTCATTTATATAGAACAGCATGTTTGGCAATCAAATAGACTGTTTGGTCTCTTTTCCTGTTGATTATTCATAGCTTGTTATTACGAGAGTTTGTTTGCCATGTTTATGAAGCTAAACCTCTTGTGCAAAGAAAATTGTTATATTTATACACATTATGTATTGTAGAGATATACATTAGGTATTATAGAGATATACCATTTTTATTAGTTTAAACTGGATGACATTTCATATTTACATTAAGAAAATAATTTGGAATTTATGTGTGGAATGTGACTGCAATGTAGGATTCAGTTAAGACTGACACTTAAATTCAGGTATGTACAACCACATATCAATGCATAAGCTTCCCTGATAGCTAACATTACCAGTGGAGCCCAGAGAGCTCTGATGCCTAAAGGCATAGTTCAGCTATCTAAACATAGTTTTAGTCAACCTAAAGCATGTCACGCAGTCTCTGGCTGCCATTCCAGCAAGTCACGGGTTCTCCCATAGGCTCCATTTCACATCCACCAGCCTTGTGTGAGTGCGAAACTACTCAGTGCTGCAAGTGGCACAGGACATTTCTGTTTAGGAAACCACATTCCATGTATAATATCTAGACAGGCAAATCATTATCCTGCTTCTCCCGACTGCATTTTCTGGCTCTTCATTGACTATAATAGAAGATTAGATACCAAGTTCACACATATATACCTAGTGTTAGTCTTCTGAATTCTGTATTGAAACCCATCCAGCCACCTGTCATATCATCTGTGGATGTGATCCACATCCTTCAACAGCCTGGTCTCAGATTACGTTGTATTTCTAAATATTTATATTATCACTCTAAATCTCTTTAGTTTCCTTCACTCATACAGCTATAAAAAGGAAGTTGTTATATGATAAACAGAATATTAAGAATGACAGGCAAACCAACTATAGAGAATCAGAAAATTAACAAAATGTGTAATTCAGAATAGTATCATATAAGGACAATAATTATAACTGTTATCAGGAAAGAATTTGAGATAGCAGTCAATAAATAATTTGAACACACATTTACTCCTTTCTTATTTTAATCAAAAAAAATAAGTAAATTAATAGTGCAGTGGTTATCATAAAATTAAGATACTGATGACAGATTTTGTATTTTGGAATATTTATAGCTGCTATAATAATACAACTTTTAGCGAAGTATACATTAGCTAGAATAAGGAAGAACACATGAAAAAAATATACACAAATATGAATTGCATTGCTTCACTACCAGTACCTATACAATAAATGAAACGCAGTCTTTGAGAAGATATTTTATATGGGAATTATTTTCTTAAAGTTGCTTTTTTGTCTATCTAGCTGCCTTGTTATGAATTTATATGTGTGAAATCTCTTGTTGTCCTTAAGGTTGTAGCCTCCAGAGGGCTATTACTGTTCCTAATACCTGAAGTAAAGCAGTTCTTTCACAGAATCTTTTCTCCACAGTACTGTTGCATTGCTGAACGTATCTGTCACCTACTTGCCTCAGCAATATAAATGTTGTAAAACCTTACCTTTGTATAAGTCCTGTTGCTATTTCTTATTACAGAAAGAATAAACTTTTTGTCTGAAGTTAAAACTGAAATCAGTCTAAACCCACAAAACCTAATACTAAGGTGTCAGCTTTTCCACAGTCTTTGTTCTATGCCACTGTTCAGTGCTTAAATACCAGTGATATGATGTGCTATAGTTCATGTTAATATTGAAAGCATGAGTATATGTGAATATTCCTCATTAACATATGCTAAACCCTGGCTCTAAGATCAGAACTGTATTGAAATATCTAAACAGGCATGAAAACTTTATTTAAATGACTCTCTAATCATTTCTAAGTATCTCTTCCTAATTCCTGTTTTACTGGTTAATTAACTGGCAAAAGCAGGTTCTGAAGAAAAACAGTTTTAAACTGGACCCTTGCACTTTCCTAAAATATGCACCTTACTCAGCTGGAATCCCGATAAGTATCAGTCATTTACTTCTTTTTTATTTTGTCTGCTTTTAGCTTAAATATAAAGAGTATCAATAAAAAGTTCATCCCTCAAGATAACTCCAGTGTTACTGTAACTATTCCACAAGGCAGAATTTTATTAATTTTGAGTAATCCCTCAAATCCCTGAATTCAGGGAATGCTGTGTTTGCGTATCTAAGAGCAGAATTTATAAACGTACATCCTATGGAGGACTTCTGCTAGTCAGGACAGCTTCTTTCCTTCTGTGTTGTCTCAAATACCTACGATTCGCATGGCCATTCTCATCTCCAGGACTCTTCACCATTATTTTTGTTTTGAAGATGAGCTTCGTTTCTCATTTCAGCTACTCAAGTGTCTCTCTAGGTTTTGTCTCCTTCAGTCTCTCTAGAAGAACTGTTGGGCTATGGAAGTTTGTTGTAAACAGGAAAAAGAAATACCAAAGATTATCTTCGAATCATCCTCTTTCACACAGATGCTCTGCTTTCAAGTAGCTTAAAACACTTTATAGATGTGTTTGTAGCATGGAATTGTTTAAATGTGTGGCAAAATGAGACAGTACAAAACTGTAAATAGCCTTTGATTCATCTCCTCCAAAATTCAGTCTCCTAGAGCTCTAAAGTAACAGAAAAACATACACAGAAAAGAACTTTGGAGAAATCATAATACAATGATGGTAGACATACTGATTACATCAAAAAGTTGGGGTTTCCTTCACTGTACCTTTACGTCCATTCTTTTAAGAAGGGCTCAGGTTAGGCTGACTTGGCTTACTTCATTCAGATTGCCATTCTGTATTTGAATATTTCATATTTCATTAAAAATAAAATGAAACCTCTAGCTTTAAGGATTGCAAAACAGAAAAAAAAAGCCTTTGTGAGCTTGAACAGACTATAACTATTACTGAATGTTTTGACAGGTTCTGAAATGATTTCTAATAAAATATAATTCAAAAAGGCTGTCCTTTCATCTCGGTGCCCAGTTAGGTTCCAGTAATAATAATGTGAATTTTAACATTTACTACCTCATTGATGATCAAAGTATATTAGAAAGAAAAGATTATCATATGATGAAGCCTGCACCCTACTATGTGAAATTTCCAACATAAATTTCACCAACATACTTTCTAAGGATAAAGCTTGAACAAATTAATATCACTGAGAATGTCTGAGAAAAATGCATTCCTTGTAGAACATTTTGTTTGTATTTTATCCAGTGACCACTTATTACAAAATTCATGCTAAGTCCAGTGAGACAGGACTTCTGTCTCCAGTTGAAAATGCTCTTCACTGGCTACGTGTATGTGATCCTCTTCTTTGCTCTTCAGCCTTGCCCTCCTTGCATTTGTTGCTATGTTGAGACATATTCTGAGGTGTGAAAATTGAGATACTGGAAAAGCACTAAATACTTCTTACATTGTCCTTGAAAAAAACGAGAGAGAACCCTGTTAAGATACTTTGCCATGTATATAACTGAGTCAAACAAAAGTACCCATGTGACTGCAAAAAAGACGCTGTCCCTCCAAAGCAAAGTGGCATAAATTTCCTGCATTCACAGGCATGTGGGGAACCAACGCCACCTCGTTGGTCTTGGTTCTCTGAAATATGCTTACTGAGCAAAAGAGTTTCCACTTGAATCTTATTTTTGTTAGGTAATGTATACCTGACAGAGACATTCTGAGTTTGGTCTCCAAAGCTTATGTATCTTTTATAGAAAGGCAGATGGAATCGGTAAACTAAAAAAGATACCATTTCCATTTTGAGACCTGGGTAACTTCTAAGTAGAGCAGTAAGAATTCCATTTAATAGTAGTGGAGGAAGGAAAGAAGTACATACAACTTGCTACTTAGGAGAGTTAATACTATGTGCCATGTTTTCCCAGTCTTCTCCTTCAGTTATGATGCTGAATCTGAGGCTTTAGTGGATAAAAAACTTTCCATGGAGTTTCAATGCATTATGCATTTGAATAGAATAGAATAGAATAGAATAGAATAGAATAGAACAGAATAGAACAGAACAGAACAGAACAGAACAGAACAGAACGGAATAGTTCCAGTTGGAAGGGACCTACAATGATCATCTAGTCCAACTGCCTGACCCATTACAGGGCTGACCGAAAGTTAAAGGATGTTATTCAGGGTGTTGTCCAGTATCACATTAAGAGTAAAATGTAGCAAAGGAAGTTATGGTTATAACACTGTTTCAAGCCAGATGTAAAAAGAAAAAAAAAGTCATAGAAAAACTTAATGAACCCTCCATCTTTCCTGTTAGAAATGGAAGAAACTTACCCTTAGCTTGTTTAGAGAGCCATATCACAGTGTATAACCCTGGGACTTCAGTTACAGGAAATTCTGTGTATTCTCCTATCTAGTATTGGAGGTAGCGCTGAACAAACCTTAGTGTAGTGTTGTCTTTTAAAAGTGATGATAATCTTATTAGTTGTTCAATAGCCCAAATGATGTCAAGCAGTGAATGCAACAATGAATCAAAAAATAATAATACTTTGAATATTTAATCTCAATTTTGGTTTTAAGGTTCTTGAAAATATAACTCCAAGTGATACCATTGTTTCATCTGGAGGCTACTAAATTAGCATTTTCACAATTACCTATCTCAACATTAGCTGTGAGGAAAACTGAAAGACTCTGGGTCGCGTAAAATTGAGAAACAAGCCCCTGGCATCTTAAGCATGGTGAATATTTATTATGATTGTCTTCTAGAAGACAGACAGGACTGGTATCAAAGAGCTTGCATTTCTGTATCAAGTACACTGCTGAACTAATTTTAAATTCGCTGTATTTGTTACACTATAGTAAGCATACTGATGCCTTTCCGTAGCTTACTCTGCTATGTGAGAATGCAGGAACAAAGTACATTAAAGTAGTTTCTAAAACAAAGAATCAAACTGTGGAATGAAATACAAAATGACATCTGCTTTTACGGTAAACACTCTTCATGCTTCTTGGAGTGTGTATTAATCAGGGATGTTGTAGCACAACCAAGAAAACATAAGAGAGCAGGTTCTTAGAGAAATATTTGTTACAGGATGGGTTTCTGAGCTTTACTAGAATATCATTAAGCTCTATACACTTCTCTTAATGGTAATTCAATTTTGCTTTGTTAGAAATAAATCTTAATTACGATGCTTATGTGGTACTTGTATAGCACTTCGGAAAACCCTGTGTAAAAAGAACAATCACAGACCTATAATAACAGAAAGAGAATGAAAACAGAAAACAAAAATCTGTCATAAATTGGCTGCATACAGAATAAATGGTGATAGAGATGAATCCTTTATTCTTACTGTGTGAACTGAAAGAGACAAAATGCGATTTCATCCACTTACAGATAATGATTGGCACTGTATCAAGAAAATTGCTCAGCTACCAATATAAATCCCTAAAGAAAGCATCATTATTCAATGAAAATGTACAATATAACTTTTAAAAACCCACCGGAAGTAAGTGACTGTGCTTTCTTAGCTTGCCTTATATGTAAGAAAAGAATGAGGATCTCATGTTTAAGAACATAATAAAATTACATTAGTGAATACAGTTTTTTTTCTGATAAGTAGTAATTCAGTGAACAGGAATACTAGTGTCTGCCTTCCCCCATGTCCGTCCGTCCGTCCCCCTGCCCCCATTTTTTTCTGGATACATATACAGTAAAATCATAGGAAATGTGTTTTTTACATGGGGAGATGAGTTGCCTGGCAACAACATCAGTGTCAGTTTCTCTTCAGTATGTAGTGTGTGTCCATGTCTAGAAAGCTATTTATCTTCATTAGACCGAAGTAATTTAGGTTGTCAAGTCTCTGGTGACCATTAGGTATCTGATAACCATATATTTCCTGCCCGACCAGATGCACTCAGAAGCAAAATAAAAACAGCATAAACTCGCATATTTCCAGATTATGGCATCATTAACACCGCAGTGTTGTCGCCCTCTTCTCTATTGCCTGTTCTGATTGGTATCCATTAAGTAAACTGTGCCAATGGAAAGTGAAGACCAAGCCTTAACTATCAACTTTCCTTTTAACAGTGGCATTGTTCTATGACTGTCTTAGCATGTCTTTTGCATTTCAGTTAAAAATTCTTAAGATGCTTTTTTCCAGTGTATCATCCAATAAGACTGACAAACTGATTAAAGTCACTAAAAGTAGTGCTGTATCACTATGTATGCAATTTCACTCTATTTGAAAAAAACAACCAACCAAAAAAAACCCCTATATATCTCTACATGTCTATTTATGTTTATATATATATGTGTATATATACACATATATCTATAAATATGTATGAATGCACATATGTATCTGCATATGTATATAAACTCCCTGACATTTCTGCCCCAAAGCTGTGCCGCAGTTGCAATACAAATTACCAACTATGTCACAGTCATCTTGAAATGATTCATTCCTCTTCAGAAGAAAAAAGATACGCTGCTGATCTTAAGGTTTCTCAGGTGACATAGTGAATGACACCTCTCATATCCACAAGATTTACAAAAATCCTTGCATAAAAGTTTACATTTGAAGGTGTTTCTTGCGGTGTCATTAATTATATCTAGCTTACAAAAGCTTAACACTACACATTCTTAAGAGAATTCTCTTAGAGGAACAAAGAGGCTTAGAGCCCCTTGAAAAGGAAGGGAAAAAACAGTTTATTCTTATTTAACGTGACTCTTTTACCCTTGTTGAATATGCTTCTGAAAAAAGAGAGACTTTGTATAAAAATATCAATGCTAGCCATTTAAATGCTGCCAACATATGTGTGGAAATGAGGTCTTTTCTTTATCTTTTCCAATGTGCAGTGTGAAGTATCAGAACAGATGAAATGGAAACAAATTAGAAGTTCTGTTCTTTTAAATAACCTCATCTTACTTATATATGCTGTGCTTTTTGAACTGAACAGCATGGCTGGGGACTGTTTGATACAAAAAAAAGGAGGATTTGTGGACTGAATATTTAGATCGCATATATGTATTCTTTTATTTTTTTAAAGTTAGTCTCCTGTTCTTATGTGTTTAATTTGAATATCTGAGGTGACATACAGTAGCCTATCTTCAACAGTAGTTCTAAATGGTAAGATTATCCTACATTTGATAATTGTTTAAGAATGTTATGTTTAAGCAGATGGAAATTTAATTGGAAGGGGGATAGCAATTATAATAAACTAAGACTAGGACTTCAGAAAGAAGGAGAAAAGAAAGAAAAAGACTCAGAGATAGTTTAGGATACTATGTGTGCATATCAGCTCCATCTTAAGACATTAACATAGGTGTCTGCATGTGACGTGAAATAATGGAGTTCAACATTCTGAAGGGAGAGATGAAAGCAAGTAGCAGGGTTTAGCACCCTGAACTTCTTCAGATTTTGGTTGATTCAGGGAACTGGTAGGTGGGATCTCACAGGAGGCAGCTCTGAACGGCAAAGGAGAGCAGGAAAGCTGTCAGGTCTTGAAGGACAGCATCCTTCAAGTGCAAGGGAAGTCTATCCTGACACCCAGGAAAACAAGTAGATAGATCAGAAGACTGATTTGGCTAAACAGGGAGCTCATATCAGAGCCTGAGCTGAATCCTGATGCTGCGATCCTATGTGAGATAGATGTCTAAACCCCCATGATAGTCAGTGGGAATCCATAGCTCAATTCATTTATTTGAAACTAGACATCCAGGGCCATTTGAGTTGCCCTAATTTATTCAGTATATCTATACAGGACTAGCAGAACTTATAGGAGACCTGTGCCTTTCTGGAGTGGCAGCTGGTGTCCAGGCAGGATACCACATGGCATTTTGAATGCTACAGTCTATTTGTGGGCAAGGGAATTGAATACTTATTCAATACAGTAAATGCAGACTGAAGAGTAGCTCAGTTTATCTTGTAGCACATGCTAAGGATGGGATTGCATGCATCCAAGCATGGATGTTTAAGGTTCTTGGAAATGTCCTAATATTTCACTTGGCCTCCAGTAGCTAATCCTGAAGTGTGCAGGTATCTTACTGGCCTGTTGTCAGGTGTATCAAATACCCTTATTTTGAAACATCACTAGATGCCTGTGTATAGTCAACTGACTTGCAGCTTGTCAGGGGAATCATTGCGTCACTTCTACTGACTACATGTGTTAACTGTAAAAAGAACTTATATTTCTTATAGATTTCTACATGTGAATGTCTCAGTTTTGAACTGAATCACTGAATCCAGTCCAAGGATACATATATATTTTAATAACAAAGATAATTTTGACTTTGGAAATGAAACACTATGCTTATAATTAGGATGGTAACAGAATTGTCTGCAATAATGCAGTAATAGAAAAGCTAAATTTATCTGTAAAAGCTATAGACTTTATGTAAAAGATAGAAGGTAATGTTGTCATATTCCACAATTAAAAGGGTATTTCATGATAAATCAGGAAAAGACTTGGCATCTAATTAATGATATTAAACATTATTGGTGATGTAAATTTATGGTAAGACAGTAAATGAGAAAATTACTTGGAATTTCATGGTAAATATCAAGAAAGTAATTCTGGTTGATGTAGTAAAAAGAAGAGGCTTCTACAGGTATGCGAGCCAGAAAAGGAAGGTTAAGGAAAGCGTGGCCCCTCTGACAAGCAAGACTGGAAGACTGGCAATAGCAGATGAGGAGAAGGCTGAGGTACTCAATGACTTTTTTGCC
>JAVKLA010000062.1:9867433-9947257 GCA_034782735.1 Sagittarius serpentarius | reverse complement strand
TGAAAAGCTGGACATGAGCCGGCAATGTGCGCTCACAGCCCGGAAGGCCAACCAGATCCTGGGCTGCATCAAGAGAATCGTGGCCAGCAGGTCGAGGGAAGTGATCCTCCCCCTCTACTCCGCTCTAGTGAGACCCCAGACTAGATACAAGGAAGAAATTTTTTACAATGAGGGTGGTGAAACACTGGCACAGGTTGCCCAGAGCGGTGGTAGAAGCCCCATCCCTGGGAACACTCAAGGCCAGGCTGGACGGGGCTCTGAGCGACCTGGTCTAGCTGAAGGTGTCCCTGCTTACTGCAGGGGTGTTGGACTAGGTGGCCTTTGATGGTCCCTTCCAGCCCAAGCCATTCTATGATTCTATGATTCTAACTAGACTGTAGTCTGGAAACATGTACCTGAATGAAGGAAGCTGATAAGAAGGTTATTTAAACACTAGTTACACTATGATCAAATACTTTGAGAGTGAAACTAGATACAATTTAAAGATATAAGATTTTTTAAAAAGTATAAATAACAGATTCATCAGCTAACCAAGTCTTTGGAGTATTCTTAAACACTTGTAAATTCTAGAGCAAAGCATCCATACTTCCCCACAGAGATATGCTCTCATTCATATTAGATTTAATTAAATGAAATCCATTGGACTGGGATTTAGATATGCAAGGGTGTTCATAACTTATTCCTTCTGTATTTATAATTCATAAATCAATAAATCCTTACTTTTTGAAAACTGGCCACAAATTAGAAAACGGATTCATAAGATTTTTTTTTTCTGGAGACTAGAAAAATAATATGGTCCTGTTACTCTTTTCCAACTGCTTCCTTAGTTCTCTCAGCTTTATTTGCTGAAGACATTTCCCTTAAATAGTTAACCAATTCTAGATAACTTTTCAAAGGCATGGTCCTATTTCTTACAAGCAAAACCAGCTAGTTTACAATATACATAGCTTTGTTAGGTCTGTACGAGTGGTCCAAGGTGCTGAATTCATCAGACAGGGATGTTGTTCTGTTTTCTGGAAGTGTGATTCACATCACCAAGCTCGTACTAGTACTTGAGTTTTATTTGTAAAAAGCCAATACTCTTGTACTTACACAATGTTTTCAGAATCAATAAGGACTTTTTTTTTTTTTTGCTCTCGTAATCCTACTAACTACTTTACATAACATCCTGAAGTTACTTTGCCTGGATTTTTAAGTGAGCCATACGTAAGAACATACGAACTTTTATACTGTTATCTGCTGAGACATGTAGCTTTAGCATTTTGAGATAGATGGATAGGTAAATAGATAGATAGATACAAAGATGGATGCTTTCAGTATGGCAGCTCTCATGTGGCTACTAGGTTTTCAGTCATCCAGGGCAGGATTCACACATTTGATATTCCTGGATTGGGCAGAATTCATACATACAATATTTCTGGATTGGGCATGTACATTGCAGTATCTTCCCCTTTTTGAGATAATCATATCATGTTTTCATGCCTTTCCATGATTCCTTTCCATGAGCTGAGAAGTATTATCCAGAGATTCCTTATATCAGACAATCTGTTATTACAGATAACAGCCCCGTGACTTCTGTTCATTTATCTTGAACATTTCCTGTCCTTGCATAAAGGATTATATATATTATGGTACTCTTTACGTCAGCTCCCAAACTTCCGTGTCATCCATCCTGTTACACTTTGTGTCCCCAATCATATCTTTAATGTTATTGTCACTGTCCTTCCTGCAAGTCAGCAAATACATAGCAAAGACTCATCGTGTGGAGCTATGTAAACAGCATTGTTATGTAAGTTTGTGAGATTTTTTTATGTTGGGATTTCAATTTAACATCTGCTGCTTTGACATAGCCCCTTCTTATAGCTTGCTTTCTGAGAAGATATCTTAAACAATAGTATGATATGATGTTGTTGGCATTGTTTGCATTGCACCATATATTTTGGTATGTCATAATCCTTCCTTCATTAAAATCCCATTATGTCATGTTTATTGAAGGCTTGACATCTTAAAATAATATAAGCAGCTTTTTCTCAACTTTCAGATATTTTTGTTATGCATCAAAGTTCAGGTTTTGTGCATTCTTTACCATGGTTGTCCAAAAGTAGTTTGGCAAAAACCAAACTATTAATGTGAACTTGGCTTCCTAACTTAACAAATGTGCACCTGTCCAAATAAACTTGAACATTTCCTATTTTAAGTCTTTTTTTCTTAATAAAAAAAGCAACCAAACAAAAAAAATAATAACAGTATCACCTTACAGTACCACACAGATTTTCCTGACTTACTTCTCCTGAGACAAGGTAATGCTGCTCTCGCATTTATGCATTTATTCTGCCAGTCGTGTACTAAGATAAAAATTTTGATTGTAAGTGATCACATCTTTTTGGTCTTCTTCAGTTTTATGGGTCATAATTCTAGAAGATTTATATTTTTTTTTACTTAGCTGAAGAGGCGTATATAACCTCTTAGTTTTGTCCTGTATTACAAAAGGGAGTAGTATAGACTGGCTAGATAGGACATTTTTGCACCCGTGAAGCAGAACAAATAGAGCTGTAGGTCTGGGTATGGAGAATAGTTTGTGACACAGACAAAGGAAAGCCATATGATTCAGTCCTTTCAGGCTCAACATAAGTGACTTAGCACAGGCTGTAATAATACTTGCAAAAATTCTGGGTATGTGAACAATGTGGAAGCAATAGATCTGATGTTAACTTTTGTGTATTGAATCTTTAAAAGCAGTAAGTCTTCAGAAAGTTAGATTAACTCAGCTTTCCATGAGTGAAATAGAAGGCCATAATGCCTTCATTTCTTTTTAGAAGCCCATGAATAAAACGCAGAGGTAGATACCTGTTTCCACAGTAACGAGGCAAATAAAATATCTCTACTTTGTTGCATGTGTTGTCATTAGTGCAACTGGTATTAGTGCAACTGCTATTTTCTGCCCCAGCTCAGCATGAGGCTGGGGCAGAAAAATTGGGAGGTAGGAGGAAGTAGGAACCAATACTTTTAGTGGCTGATTCCCTTTTTGTGTTAAATATTTACAATAGCAAGATTCAGATGCCCTGCATAGCTTTGCCTTCACAGTTTTATCTAGTCCAGGGATTTATAGCACAGTTGAATTAAAGCAGCTATAAATTATTTTCAGAATGAAAACATCTTAATTTAAAATCCAGTATTGTATTCAATCATTTTTCTTCTCTAGAATTTTTCTCAGATAATATGTTTTATTAGAACTGGCACACTTAATTTTATAATATACAAAAAGAATGTATTACATGTTATTTTTATTTTAGTAAAAAATGCATATAAAGCTATGTATCAGGCCACACATAAATGTGATTGCACATAATCTTGCTTATGCATGTGTTAACTAGAAGTAACTGTTTCCATCACAACCACTAAGCACCTAAAGCATTGACTCCGTTGTATACCTTGAATTACCACTGTAAATCTTTGCAAATAACCAGAGTGATTACAGCATAGTGCAAAAGCATAAATACAGAATCCTAGCATGTCTGACTTCACTTGTCTCAGGTATGGAGGAACCCTATTTACAGTTACGGTATCTTTCAAGGGGAAAAAACTCCAATGACTTTCTTTATAGAGGTTTTATAGTTGCCATGCTCTGAATAAAGCAAAAAGCCCAGTGAACTTTTCAGATGCTAAAAGTTGAAAGCGACAGAGCTAAATTCTGCTTCAACTTTTGTGCTACAGCATAATTTGTTACCATTTTGCAGCACATACAAAGGTTTCGCTTCCTGTCAGACCTGTTAGAGGTTGGCCACTTGGAAGAAAGGAAAGTAAGAGTTTGTTCCAGATCCCTAAATACAGAGCAGGAAAAAAACAGTATGTCTGTGTTGAGTGCCCTTCTTACGACATCATCAAGAATAACTCAGACCAAAGTGAGGTCTTGCCAGACTTGAGACCCATGTGCATTTTCTTCTGCTGAGGTCTTAGAAAAAGGACAGCAAAAGTCCCTGTTGACTACTTTGCTCCTTATGCTTAAATCATGGCGATAAGCTTTTATCTCCTCTGTGAGCCATCTTTACAAGAAATTACAGAATTCAGATGATCAGCAGTTCCTTTTCACCTTCCACACAAGGTTTCCCAGTTTCCTCAGCTTGCCTGTGTTGCCATTTTGATCAATGAACAAACAGGAACATAAAATGTTTTCTTTTCTTAGCTGACTTCTATACCAATATTTGCTTTGCTCATTAAGTAGTACACAGTACTCTAGAAGAAGCATTTAGGAGGATGAAATCTTAACTGTCCTTTAAAGGTAACAAGATTTACGCATTGAAATATGCTCCTCTGTATTGAAAATTTCAGTCAAGCTTTGTAAATAAATTTTCTATTTGACTCCAGAAAACTGTATAGCACTGTCTTCTTTATGTATTAACTTACATTGTTCAAATGCCCCATTTTATATAGATGTGATTTTTTCCAAAATTTATTTTTGTTTTAATTTTTCAGTTAACTTAAATAATTAAGTTACTAAAATGCCAGTAGGAGTTGAAAACAGTACATTTCAGGACAAACGTTTTTAATTCTAACTTTTTGTTATTTTGTTTTAATATTGCATCAAGAAATATTTTCAGGGTTCACAATTTTTAACTAGTTTTAATACTGCTTTTTTTCCCCCCACACAACCTCACTTACAACTGTGATGCTAGATTGTTTATGGTTTCTAGACATTTACAAGCATTTATTTCAAAAGCAAATAATTGTAAACTCAATTTATCTTGCATTAAAGTACGCAGACTTTAAGTAAGCTTCTTTTCTTTTCATCTTTTAATGTTACACTGAATAAACAGAATAAGGATGTTTTGTTTTCCTAGAACCAGTATCACCTAGAGCATATATGTATTTCATTAAAGGGGTATGTAGAAATAAGAAAAAATGAAATTGTAATTAGTCGCAAGTACTGCAAATAAATTCGGTTAAAATCAGTTCAGCAGATTCAAGAACTAGTGTTGATTTTCTCATTTCTTTAAAGCAGGTGGGTTTCTACATACTTAGTCTTGTGAGCTCAGTGGCTTTCCAGTCAGTAGTCAGTCCATGTACAGTCCGTCCAGATTTGGGACAGGTATTTGTAGCACTTGATGAACTAGTATGGTAAGATTAACTCTATTCATCTCTGTGTAAGGGATGGATTTCCTTTATTCTAGTGATTCATCTTTTCTTTCATGACTAGAGAGAATCATTATGCTGATCTGGTAATACAGCATTGCTACCAATGCTACTAAACTTTTTAAATTATTGTTGCTCGGTTGGTATCTTAGATAAGCAATTGATGGCTTTTATTAACAATGTCGGGATTGTGGAAGGATTAGCTAAATAGATTTTTAGTGCATCTTTCATTACTGTGTTTTTTTGTTCATGGATTATTTGTAAATAAAGATCAGAGTATTCTTCCAAATTCTTAAATTGAACACTTAAAAAAGATAACAGCAGTTTAATCAGATTACACAGTGACTGTTGTTCTTATGAAGATTATGATTCAAATTCCTGATTGCATATGTGAACAGAAGATGGAATTTTGGTTCTAGTAACATTGTATTGTCATGATTAATAGGAGACCATTGCTTGACATTAAAATTTATGGTCTTTAGAAGTTCCTTGATACTGACACACTTCATGTGTGAAAAGGTCAAGGATAGGCTTAAACACACAGGTTTTGTAGTATGAAAATCACTAGCCTGAGCCCGAGTTTTTCATTGCTCTGACTTGTGGTTGATTTAAAAATATATTCAAGTTACAAAAGGATCAATAAAGAGAGAGATTTACAGTTTTCATTTGGAAATGGGATTACAGAAATTTAGAGAGTTATATAAACATATTTTTTTTCTTTATATCTCTTCCCTTCATAGTTTTGCCAAAATCTTAGGCAATATTTGTGAATCAGGGAGTTTATATGATTATTGACTGTAAGACTGCTGAATATACTATATTCATTGACTTGAGTAACATGTTTCATTTGTAAGAATATTAAACTATGTATACTAAATAATATTTATCCACATTAGAATTAGAATTAGAATACGGAATAAAATAATAGACATGACCAGAATATTCCCTTATTAGAGTTATTTGGTTTACTCTTCCATCTCAAAAAAATAATAAATGAAGATCAAATTTTTTTTAAACTCCAATTCTATAAGAACACTTACATTCACACATCCTGCTGTGAATATGTCCTCTAATCCATAAGACACTGGGCGTAATTTTCATGAGAGAATGTAGATATCTAGCAACATCTTAAATGCCTTGCCTGGTCTGATCTCCGTCAGTTATTACAGAAGAACAAAAATCTTCCATGGGTGTCATATATGCCAGCCTAACATGAATGTCTTTGATAATTTAAGGTCCTTAAAAGAGTATCTAAAATAGTACATGTTCAACTCCCTCAGTCTTATCTTAAATAAATGTCTTATAGCCTTTATGCATTCATAAAAAAATAAAAGTAAGGCGGAAAATACCATTCACATCATTTTTCAGCTAAGGAATTAAAGACAAAAATCTAAAACTACATTCAGTTGCAGGATTGATGATTATTTCTAACTTTCAGTTCACGTAAGCTGAGTGGACATATATTGACTGCCATTCTCACTCTGCAGTGAGTAAGCTGTACCCACAGTATCCTACTTTTTACATTTGGGATGCCATAGAGAGAGAACTTGTGTATACTCCCCACATGGGTGTTGTGCTCTGTTAACAGAAGTCCGATGGGATGGATAGGACCAGGACTGTAGGAAACAACAAAAAGGATCAGGGTGCATTTTTTTTTAACTTCTCCCAGACCTAGCAATGAGCTAACGCGGCTGTTCCACTGACCTATCATTCTTGCGGTAGTTGTCTTGATGCTAAAACAAAATAAAGCACAGAAAGCCCCAAACCTCTCCCTAAGCAAAGATATGAAATTGGGGCATGTCAATAAAAGAAATCATTGTATAGTAACTTAAGATATGAAGTTCAAAATACCTTATTCAGGGACATTTTTACAGTTACTAATATAAGTTTACATTCTAGCTAGCTGTACAGTTACTTCCTTACATAAATGTCTCAGTGATTTTGCTTTTCTTTTGCTACGTTCGTTGTGTTGCTTCTACAGTGTTATAAAGAAATTTTATTTTTTGTTCTTTCAAACTGTAATTAAAAGCGTCATTTCAAGACTGATTTGTCAAATCAGTGAGGGAAATGGCTTTCTTGTAAAATGAGGTTGGGGTGCAGGGTAAAAGGCAGCATTAAAAGAAGAAGAGTCTGCTGGAAGATAACCAAATTGAGATATCTCTTCTGCAAAGTGTGTTTTGTTGCATTAGCTCATGGACTGAATATGGTATTCTCTGAAGTTCTTTTCTGTTGGAAAGAAAAAACAGAAAGCTAAGATAATTTGAGAGAGTACTGGATAAAAAATAGTGCCAACAGTAAAGGAAGTTACAAGCAGAAGTGTTGGATGCAGGAAGGGGATACAAAGTCCAGGTGAGCTAAGGTAGAGAAGGGGTTCATTAAGTGAGCATATGGTTGGCGCATGTGAAGGGAAAAAAGCACAAAGGAACTGTAGGCAGAAACTGGCTTGTTTAAAACCTTTCTGGTGAGAACAAAGGTCTTCAATATGAAATTGTTAAGTTTGACCCTTTGGCACCCAATAGGTGTTATCTAGTTAAAGGGATATAAGAAAATTCCTGTAGAAATACAGACAAATGGTGCTGGTTTTGGTGTTTCAAAGAGGTTTCCCAATGATGAATGTCAGTATTTGCATTACAGATTGAAACATGGACAGACTGTATGCTACGAGAACCGAAAAAGCAGTAATAGAATGTGGAGAGGCTATAAAACAGGCACAGTAACAGAGGAGGAAAAAAAGCTATATAGTTGTTCCAAAACAGACATCTGCAATTGGCCCTTCAGCTGCCAAAAAAAGTTACTTTTGTTTGGTAGTTCCTTGTTGAGCATCATTATCAGAGGTGGAAGTCAAAATGGCATATAGGTAATCTGGAATTCAGTAAATAAGGCTGTAAAGTTATGTTAAAGGTGAAAGCATCTGCTTCATCAAGGTCATCAATAATCAAGGACCTTTTCAATGCAAAAAGGGGTAATAAGTAAATGGGGCAGTAATAAATAAGAACACAGGGAGACATAAACCCATTAGACAACAAGGAATAACAGAGACAAAGGCAAAGACCAAAAGCCTCCAGTTTCTAATTGATAGACCATTACAAAACCTCAGGTATAGCTTTAGAGAAGGCCATTTGGACTTTGCAACTGATAAGAAAGGGAAAAAAGGCTGAACATGAGGATTTAGGATTTTTGAGGGGGCCTGTGAGACTCTGCAAAATTTATTACAGAACATTTAGGGGAAGGGGATCAGGGAGGAACAAAGAGGGTAATAGATAGGGTCTTGTTTACACAACTGAGGGTTTTGAACAATTGTTTATAATATAGACAAATCTGTGTATTCCACCAGCTTGGCTGAAGTTCTACAAGTAAATTTGACTGGGATTGGATGTCCCGAAATCTTTTTCTGTATCCACTCTATTTGCAGAATGAATCTCATTTGTGTGTGAAGATTTTTTATTTTTTTGAAAAGTACAGCCTATTCAGTATGAAAAGGTTAAATTTTTTTTCAATTTTGAAGACTATAAAGGGAGCTACATCTTCTTTAAGCCTCCAAAATTTGGATGTTAGGGAACTATATACTCTGTTAGCAAGTTCATTGTAGTCTGTCAATAGCCTCTGTCTGTGAACAGAAGTAGCCTCCTTTGCGAAACAGTTTGAAGACCAAATACTATACCTCTCTGTGTTGACTAATGAGCATCTAGGTACCTAATATTCCCATTAGGATCTGCCTGGAGTTAATTAATGAGAGACATTAAGCACAAGAGTTTGTCTAAAGAGGTGATTAACCCCAGGCTGCAAAGTAGGCATTTCCTTACTTGGAAAGCAGAAGTAGTTCTCAAAAAAGTGAATGATATCTCTTTTAAAATCACTTCAGAGCACCTGCAAAGAAAGATTTAAGAAACTCTCATCTTAAATTACAGTGGGTTCAAACACACACTTCCTAGTTACTATAAAAGTATCCCAACTTAATTTTTTCCGGGCAAAGACCCAAGATGTTACTAGGGCACTTCCTGGAGTGGGTGTTAGAGTGCTTCAGGTAGAGGAGGGTTGGGAAGCTGGGCTCCTGTTTCTTGGGCACATACTCTTAACTGGGTGTTGTTAAAAACAGAAAAAATACAGAAAAACAAATGCCTACCCCAAATCCTAGAATTTGTTAATCTCTTCTTGTTTTAATTTCCTGTTTCAACCACATTTTAAAAATGTATTTTATGTTGAATTCCATACATTCCAATTACATTAAATAACTTTGAGGTCTGAATCTGAGTTTAGACACTTACCCACCATTGTCAGAATCACATTAAAATTTTTTTTTCTGGGTGTTTCTGGCTGTTCAAATCACTTCAGTTTGCAAATGCTTCATACATAAAAATGAAAATAAGGTTAAGAAAATTCTCTTAAATGAGGTTTTGCCTAATTCATCTGCTTATGAGTCACCTTATTTTTTTTCTATTGCAACCAAAAAGGAAGATCTTTATATGGGGAATTCCTCCTGTGTTCTATAATACATGCAATTCATGAGGAAATTCTACGCATGTAATTTATTTAGTGTGTGATCTCACCATTACATGCTGAGTACTAACGTGATCTTAATACTACCACTGGTGTGACAAAAGTACTGAACATGAGTAAGACTAGCAGAAGTAGCTCTTTGTATTTTCCACAACACATAATCTGTTTTACAGCTGGGACTCATATGCTTTAGCCATAATTATTTATTTTTTCCCTATTCCTTGCCAGTAAATAAAAGAGTTAGGAGAAAGCTGAATCAGTATGTGGTATAAAGATAATTGTTTCTAACCCTGAAAAAGGGCATCTCACAAGGTATGAAGCTTTCTGCTTGACAGCTGTACAAGTAGGTGTTTTCCTTGAATTTTTGAGGCTAGGTCTGCTGATACCTAATAAATGTCAGCTTGCTGACAGTTCTGGAGAAAAACAGAAAAATAGTATATGATTATTTTATTTATTTGTGATCTAAATATAATCTAACACATTTTAAATATTTAAATTAACAATAAAAGCTATTCTAAATTTAGGAAAAGGACAGATGTTTCGTTTGTTAATGGACAAAGTAAAATACTTAACAGTAGAAACTTGTAGTGTCTCTAAACATATACATATTTTAAGCTGAACATTTGAACCAAATTTAGAAGCCTTCTTGGTATGTATAAAAGTGTAATTATTGAAATTTTTCACTCCCCCATCTCCATATAATTGGATGAAATAATTTCCTCAGTAGTATTTCTAAAACTACATCCTGCTTTGGCTATTAGAAATCTGACCAGAAAAGATAGTACTGTACATGCACAGATAGTACATAGAGCTACATATAATCTCTGTACTATAAAAATTCCTTGCATTTTACAGGTAAGGAATAAAAAAAATATATTTGAGATTCAGAAAAACAAGATTTTGTTTCAAATTTTATCACGATCTGGACAATTTCTTTCCTAACATATAAATTAGGAATACTATTATTACCTAATCTGACAGAGTTCGGTAAGAATTAATTAACTGAAGTTTGTGGAACATTTGTTTCTTACAATGATAAGGCTTTCTAAAGATCCTCACAGATGCAGCAGAAAGCACTAAGCACCACTGTTGTTCCCTTCAGGACACCAAGGCTTATTGCAAGGATTGTGTTCCATGGAAAAATAGATTTTTAAATGTATTGGTGGTGATGTAATAAAAGACAACTGTGGATCAGTCTTCACTTAATATTACAGTTTTAAATTATGCTAAGTTTTTGTTAAAGTTCATAACTAATTAACAAGGGGGTCATTATAAATAATAAGGGATAATGGAGACAGTGATAGAAAACACATTCTGCTTTCTGTTTCTGATTAGGAAATACATAACGACCTTATTGATTCTTTCAGTTTCTTTTTCTTGTCTCCAAAACTGATTTTAGACAGCTACCTGTATATTATTTCACATGTTCGAAGTGCCCTTCATTGCAAAATACTTGTCAAATGTGCATAAAGTGGAATGTTGGTTATTGTTTAAACCAGTTCTAAAATGGAGCCACCTTTGGAACAAAATGCAAAGGATACTTAATTGTTGTGCAGAGGAACGTAACAGAAGGTTTGCAGACAGGAACTGAAGTAAAGTAACCTCAAGAATTTAAATAGGCCATGAATGTTTTTTCAAGCTATAATTTCTCTAAAAGAACTATGGGAATGACATACTCAAAAAGCACACACTGTCTTTGTTGATTGCCCTTAATTTGTTACAAGAATGTAGATATTTGTTTGTGTTCTTATTTTGCTGAGGTCAGAAACTTTAATTTACTGGGAGGGAGTAATGTGTCTCCACTTTCTTAGATAACTGCCGAATTTTTTTCAGGAAAAGAGAACTGTCGCACATTCAGCTAACTGCACATTTTTCTGAATTGATATATAACATACAGAGGGTTTTTTTTCTTACTGAATCACTACAAAAAGAAAATGGCTGGAGTTAATCATCACTAGGTTTAGAGCTTTGTGCTTTTGGTTTTACCAACTGACATTTTTTAAAAATTACTATCCTTATAAAAGTCTTGGTCAGTTAACAGGGAGTTGAAAGAAAAAAAAAGGAAATAGAAAACAGTAATTTTTCTTCATTGTTTTAGTATCTGGCAATAGAACTATGTATGCCGCATATCATGACATATTTCTTCGTAAATACACTGCTGACATTAAACTGAGTAATAGCAAAAGTGGAAGGTAGGAGATATATCTCACCATTTGGATAAGTCAGTTTATTTTAAAGTTACTGCATTTAGTGTGTGGATTTTGCAGTTTTCCTATCTGGTTGATCAATTATTTCTTCTTTAATGTATCTGAGGTAATTTATGTCCCCTTGTATTTATCTCATTCTGAACTTAAATGATCTAGTTTTACAGTATCTGATAAGACAGTCACCAGTACATTGCTTTAAGGTCTGATGTTTTTGAATATGCTTTGCCTGTGCTCTCCAAATTTCATGACTGAGCCAGTATGTGTTGCCAATATTTGAACACCATTTGGAAGTTCTGTGCAGTTAGAAGACGAATAGAGTTCATAGCTTTTCTAGGGACTAACCTGCAACAGAAAAGCAAAGTCGTCTTCATGACAGCATGTTTCTAGTAGCTTTCCCCACATTTCAGTCTTCATTAGCAGTTTAGTTTGGAGCAGTAATGCACTTCTGAAACAAACCCCCTGATCCTCCTCATTTGTTGTGATTGGTTTTGACTGCAAAGTGTATATAAACAAGATGCCTTTCAGATGAAAGTAAACTGGAAAATCCACTCCAGATTTGCCCCACGTGCTTTCTGGTAGTGCAGACATGAGACTCCAAAATAGTAAGTGGGGTTGTGCTACTTACTTCAGTGCCTATCAAGCATTCATACTAAAAGAAGGTTTTCAAACCACTGGAACTCTCACAATATCTGAAATGTTATATTAGAATACAAAACTAATTTGTGCTTTAACATTTGCTATCAACCACCAGCCCTCAGGTTTTACAGCTCATTCTTTTGTCTTCCACAGACATTTTTTCTGGTCTCGGTACCATTTCCTGTCTTCCTTGCCTTTTCCTTGGCTGCTCTATTTTGTTACCGATCCTGTTTCGTTTTCTTTTCTTGCATTTTCTTTGTTGCTTCTTTCTTTGCTATCTTCTCTCTGTTGGGCTGACCAAAGGTTCAGTGTGGTTTTATCTGTGGTTGTGAGAAAAAAAATGTTTCACATCAGTCCACCTGCAGGCTGATCGCCTGGCTCAGCCTCAGCCTGGCTCCATCCCCACAGCCCTCCCCAGCGATCCCAGGGCTGTATCAGACACTGGTTCCCCTCACCAGGCCAGATCCTGACTCTCCCTGGGGAGCTGCCCAATGCCTGGGGCTGGGGGTGCCCCAGTGCCCCCTGGCTGCCCTGTTGCTGGCTGGGGAAGTGGGTCTGACTCTGCCTGCTGTCCCCCATGAGGTCCCTCCCCTGCTCCCAGCCCCGAGCTCAGAGGGAGCTGCTGGCCCTTGCGGCACTCTGGCACTGACTACGTTCAGTCCAGATGGTCAGACTAACTGTAGTGTCATGTAAACCTTCCCATCCAAGTGCGCATAATGTAGCTGTAGGGTCTTCATTGCCTTGACCCGCTAATCCACTTCTAATCATCACGCTACTTGTGAAGGTAGACACAGTATCAGAATTGTGTTTTAAACCTTTAGGGAGAAAGTAGCTAATCCCTATTGTGCATAGTATTAAATAACATCACTGCATAGTCATGAAAGTTTGAGTTGGTACGTATGCATTACCACTTCTGTGAGGCCACTGAAATGAGTGGAATGGTGGGGAACTCTCACTAATAGAGATTGGGAATTGCTGTAGATTGACATTTTTGATAGATCTATATTACTTACAATAGCCAAGATAAAGTATTTTTTTTAACAGTTACTTGGTTGTTGCACCATTGCATCAAAGAAACTGCTGTTCTATTTTACAGATAAGCCTAAGGAAAGAGCTGTGCTAACTATTGTTAGGCTAATCACCTACTTTGGTATCTTCTGCTAGAAGTAATTTCTGTCGTTTCAAGACTATCAAGTTTCTTGTCATAGGCTTAGACTGATTAGGCTGATCTATCTTTGAACCGTGATTTTAGCAAAAATGAACGGCCCATTGTTCTGTTCTACGTCTTTTGAGTTTTAACAATGAAATCAGGAGACGAAGGCCTATATTTCATCTACTTTCTTGTGTGAGAAATGCTATTCTTCAGTCATTCTTCCCAATCTTATATTCAGATGTGGAAGACTGAAAAAAGTGATGTGACAATAAGCATCATTCTGGCTGACTGTACAGCTTTATCTGAAGATGAAATACCTTCCTCATTAAGGTAACAGCAGTACAAGTTGCATGAGACAGTAAAGGTTATGTAGTTTAATTTGCTGCTTTTTGGTTTGATTTCTTGGAATTGTCTCATCTATTTTTTGAACTTTGAAATTGAGATGTTTTAAATTTATATTAGAATTTACTTCATGTGAATGAGAAATCTAGTCATACTTCTCACTTTCCAGACCTCCTTCTCACCGCTTTTAGCACTTTGAGGATTTTACAAGATACTCACAAGGGTATCTTGTATTAAAGATGGAATCCACAGTAATGTTTCTTAACGTACAAATATGCACAAATTTTTGTTGTTGTTTTTGGTCCCTGAGACACTGAATGACATCATCATAAAGCTTAAGTTTGGTCTGTTATGACAGGCTTCTAGTATGCTTGTCCATAAGAGTCAGACCGTTGAAGCTGAAATTCAAGCAGCCATTTATTTGATATTAAAAACAATTTGATAACTCCCTCCTGCAGATGGATACAGTGTGCATCATAACAAGCATGTTCACGTATCACTGACAGTGACAGTAACATGCATCCATGGATTATTAACTCATGCAGGTTAATTTTCAACAAACTATCAAAGTTACTCAACATGATCTTCTTGTTACCTCCTCATATAGATCCATGAAAAAAATTAATCCAGCCCATTGACTTTTTTCCATGGATAAAGTACTTCTTATTGAATGTCTTTTTTTAATCCTTTTCCAACTACACAGAGTCTAGTTTCTTTTCTTTCAGTCCTAGAAATATATTTTGGGGAGTTTGTTTTGTCTTGAATTTTTATTTATGTTTTTCGATTATAAAATTAGGTTTTCTTTTTAAAGGAGAGCTAAAGATCTTCTTCCTAGGTATGAAATGCAGTTCTGTTAAGCAGAGGGTTGTGTGACTTCCTGCAAAACCTTAAATTCATCAATGTTAGATTTCATCTTGGTTTATATGTTGTTATACATGTTTCATACAACCCTAATCTGAAATTAATTTTTAATAGTTAGCACAAAATGGAAAATAACTGTGATAACAGGTACTATCCATTTGCAAAAATACCAGACTGAATCTTTATGACTGATGCTATTGCCACAAATATAAAGTTTTGACAATTATAAAATATTGCAGTTCCTCTAACAAATTGCTAGAACCTATGTATTTCATGATTCTGTCATCTTTAACTTATTCCACAAATTGTACTAAAGCTTCTTCAAATAAGGTCAAAGTTTCACCACAAAGATTAGTTCTTTAGATAATTCTGAGGCTTATACTTTCTATTTCATCATATCAGACATGTTAAAATCCCTTTTTATAACCTGAAAAATTCTCGCTATATCTTATTTTTTGTTGTCACTTTAATGATTATTTATTCTTCAAGACTTAATTTTGATCTAAATAATATTCCCCAGCTGAACTTTAAGGTTGCATTCATTTGTATTGTATATATTACAATTAGTTATGCTTTCTGTATTAATCACAAAAGCATAATATTGTAAATACTACTGACTATGCTTTTTTTAAATAAAAAAATCACTTTCTTTCCTTGCAATGACACTGCTATCTAAATTGGAAATGTTTCTCTAGTGTATAGTGCCGAAGTAGGAAGTTAAGATGTATGTTCTCAGTTTTACAGTTTTAGGTGTGTTTTCCCTTCACTGGGACTGACGGTGTAGTTTGCAGGGGTTTTATTTGTTACGGTTTTTTATTTTACTTTTTCTTTGGGTGAATATATTGAAAAGGATAATTAGTTGTAGCACTAATGTAAGCTATCAGAAAGGTTTGTCTTCAAGATGTGAAGAGACCAGTTCTCCTTGCATTCATGCTGGAAATAACCATGAACAATTAACTGTAGCTGATTGAAACCAGGTCGGCCATATGGAAAACTGGGTTGAGCATGGAGTTGCGGGTAATATGGAGGGAGGATTCTGTGCAAATCCAGTGAAATTTTGACTTGAAAGTGGAAGAGATGCTTTTGAAACTAGAATTATCTTTACAGTGACTTCAGTATTTTTGTTTGAAAATGTTTTTCTAGTTTGGAAGTAATTAAAAACAAGATACTTCTGGCAGCCTTGGGTGAGAGACACCATACCTGTTACTAATGTCTGAGGTCATTTAATGCTTATTATTACCCACTTTTATCCTATATGCTGCTATTTCAGTTCCTCAAAGATGTGAAATTAGAAGATCAGCTGTAAAGGGACAACAGGAAGTTTGGTATATAAAGTCAGAGAGAAATTATAAAAGCAGACAAAAGTTATTTATGCAGCAAGGAGACAAGCAAGGGTCCACATTTTTTGATAGATTCAAGTTCTTTAGACAGAAAGGGGAAATTACTTACATTTACCTCATGCAGAGCAATAATGCAAATTTCTTGAATGTGATCTTTATTTCCACTTCAATGAATAGTTTTCCTCTGTGTAAGATCTGTGTGTGGTGATACAAGTTAAATAAAAAAGACAGTATTTTAAGGGCGGGTTTACATGACTGAACAGGCCTTGTTGTAAGTTGTACCAGGGGCAGGTGCCCAGGCGCTGGCAGCGGGGGCTGCAGGGGCCTCTGTGAGGAGCGGCCGGGGCTGCCCCGTGCCGGACACGGCTGGTTCCAGCCGGCTCCATCCCACCCACCCCCCCTCCCAGGGCACAGCTGAGGCCCTCAGACAAAATGGCGGCACCTCTGGAAAAATGCATTTAAGAAAGGGCAAAATGCCACACAGAGAGTGGAGTGGGGGAAAAAACGTGTGAGAAACAGCCCTGTGAACACCAAGGTGAGAGAAGGAGGGGCAGGCGGTGCCCCAGGCGCTGGAGCTGAGATTCCCCGGCAGCCCATGGGAGATGGCTATGGTGGAACAGATAACCACACTGCAGTCCATGCAGGACCCCGTGCCGGAGCAGAGGAAAAGTTTGAGGAGGACACAGCGGCAGAGAGGAGCTGTTGTGGACTGATCCCCCATTCCCTTTCCCCCTGCATCACTTGGGGGTGTGGGGTGGGTAAAGGAATTGGGAATGACGGAGTGAAGTTGAGCCTGGGAAAAAAGAAAATGCAGGGGTAAGATACTTTAGGTTTTGCCTTTGTTTCTCACCATCATACTCTTATTTTTCGTTGGTAATGCATCAAATTAATTTTCTCCAAGTTGAGCCTGTTTTGCCTATGATGGTAATGAATGAGTGAGCTCCGTATCTTTACCTTGACCCGTGAGCTTTTCCATCTTATTTTCTCCCCCTGGCCTGTTGAGGAAGGGGAGAGAGAGAACAGCTGGGTGGTCATCTGGCAGCCATCCAAGGTCATCCCATCAGGTAAGTATTGGACCATAAGACTATATTGGATATAATTTACATAATTGTTGTAACATGGTTCTCTAAATGCCTGCAATACACAGTCTGACTATTTTTACTGAACTGGTGATACATATAGAAATTCTAAAACGTGCTTATGTCTTCTAAAGACGTCTTTTTTTAAAGCACTATACCTAACTGTTCAATGTTAGGCTATAGCATGCACTGCAGCAGGCCGAATGCCTCTGCTGTGCTGTGTAACTGAAGCTGAATGGGCCAGGTTTAGGGGTGGCTTCTGTTCACAAGAAAAACTGTCTCACAGCAGGCAGTGCTAATGGGGAAGGGTGACTTACCTATTATCAAAATGTAATTCTATCCTTAAAAGGCTAGCTGAGTCTGTTATGTTTTTATTATGACCTTTGGCAGTAACTAAATTTTTTACTTTTATTTGGGGGTAAGCTTGAGAACGAAAGGAGCTGAGGACCCTCCTTTCATAGACACTTGTATGGAGAGAACTTAGTTTGCTGCAAGACTGGTGCAGCAATGACACTGCTGCTGAGAATTCATTGTGGTAAGGGTTTTCTTCATTCTAAACTGTATGTGTCTTAAGCACACTGAATTTAATTGGAAAAGTTCAGTTCATGTTTCTAAGCATTCATTTCCTCTTTCCCTATCCAAGATCTATAGTGAAGCTGAGAGTCTTGCTATAAATCAATTGTGCATTGATTCTTGAACCAGTTAACTGAGAAGTTGATTTCTCAGCCAGTGATCACAGTTGCTTATCTCTTTTCTATGTGCTGCAACCTAGGAAAATATTTGTCATGGCGTATTAGCTAAAGCTGTGCACCACGTATTCAGAGACATTAATTGTTCTACATTGAGCCACAAAAGAGCTAAGTAATAGTACTAAACGTGAAAAGTGTCATTATCTGCAAATGAAAAAAAAAGGCTATCATTAAAATATTTATAAGCACATTTAAAATGCTTTAACTGATTTTATATCTTGGTTCATATGACCAATATGAGTAGACTATATTTTGTATGGTTTTATGCATTCTGGGTTTTTTAGTATTTTTACAGTTTATCAACTTGCTGTTAAGTGTTTCAGAAAATTCTGTGTGTGAAATCTTTGACACAAAATGGAACTTCTCTCCTTCCTTGATTTTAATACAAATTTTTCTAATTATTCTAGAGATATGAATCCTTTCTATTTAACATGTTATGCCTTTTATATTTATCTCTGGTTAGATCTGGTTACTCTACACATACAGCAACCTTAGATGATTATACAACACTTTTTTCTTCACCCTGTACCACTTCGGTTATCACTTATCAAGACAACTTTCTTTAAAACTGTTTTCATTCCTGTAAATATCTTTACTTATTCTGCTGGTGCTCTTTAGTGTATTTCATTTTTCTTCTGAAGACTCTTCAGTGTATCAGTCTCACTACTTTCTTTATGTACATAATTTCCTTCTTTTTCCTTCACACCTCCATTGAGTGTGATGGTTGGACCAGGTCTACGGCAGCCCTCCTCACTGCCTCCTGTTCTGTTTCATCATGTTCTCTTTCCAAGTACAAACCTTGCTTGCTTCTCAGTTCTTCGCTTGGTATTTTTCCCATTTTGCCGACTACCTTAGAAGAAAGTGTCTTGTCCACTCTTTTCTTATCTTCTGGTGACCCAGGATTTAAGAGGAAATGTTCAAATCCTTGTAAGTAAAGTTCTCTGGCAGTGATATTGCGTGCTGTTTATTCTCCATTGGTCACATTAAAGAGCAATTAGGGCATATTAGCTTAATCTATATTAGCAAGTAGTGGGGCCCAAAGATATTAGCATCAGACATCTCCGAAGCATGTAACAGTACTTGCAGTGACTGGGGTAAGTGTGCATATGCTACAGATGAGGAAGCAGTATGTCATACAGAGCCATGTTAATGACCACAGGAAAAAGAGAGGGATGGATAGTACTCCCTCTCTTCTTCCACGTGCTCTTGAAATTAATTATATACATACCTATGTATTTTTATATATAAATATATACATAGAAAAATAGAGGTAGAGTTAGACATAGATACAGATACGTATATGATAAAAAACTTCTGCAGGAGAATTTCCTACTCCCAAAATATTTCTTAGCATAGTACAATGGATCTTGTCTATATAATCGGAGAATGTGCCCACACCACACGAGGCGTTGATTTGTGCCCTTTTATCGTCTCCTCGCCCCTCCTCCGGGCGGGCACTCGAACCCATTAGGCTGCTCCGAGCTTCCAGAGC
Organism: Sagittarius serpentarius; assembly: GCA_034782735.1. NCBI lineage: Eukaryota > Metazoa > Chordata > Aves > Accipitriformes > Sagittariidae > Sagittarius > Sagittarius serpentarius. The sequence continues at coordinate 9,927,771 of JAVKLA010000062.1, read as the reverse complement.
CTTCGGGAAAGAGCCGGTGCGGGGAGGAACTCTTGGTGCCGGGCCCCGCGCAGCCTGGGTCCCAGTGTGCCTGGCCGGCCCCGCCGCTGCGGACCGGCTTCTCTTCCCCTGCTGGCAGGCAGGTTCTTGATGTTTTTTCAGAAGTGCTGCCAGGCGCTAGCAGTGACGAATTTGGAGAAGTATAATCTTTTTAAGGGATATGGAGATATCTGTATATACCTGTATGTGTACAAACACAAATATATACATTCATAATCTACCTTTCTTTAAATGCATTTTAGTCTGCTCAGTGTGAAATGTGCACTGTCAAAATACATTCATGAAACTCAAGGGTAAGTAAGTTTCATGATGAATGTTTTAGTTTTGGAATATTTAAATGTCTGAAGCACATTTCTAAGAACCTCTTAGCATACATTACAAAATTGTTTTATTCAAGTGTATTTCGTAAAAAGGATCAGTTCCACATAAAAACAAAAGAAGAAAAAAAATGTTCTCTTAAGATACTGCAGATGAGATAAAGGCACTGAAAGCAATGTGCATTTGCAAAAAGGAGTTTTACAACTAGATAGGCCTAATCAATCTGCATGGTGCTATCAGTGATGGTAGAGTCTAAGGCACTTTATTTGTTGATAAGCATTATTTCAGCAATTGCTAATGGTAATGGTTACCCTGGTTAAATTATTCCTTATCTTTTTTTGCGTTTCCAAAAGTTCCATTTAGATTGTACAGAAGTTGAAGTATATGCATATAAAATTAAAGTAATAAATTATAAACAGTTTAGCAGGTAATACAGTAGAAATTAATGCTTGATAATTAATTCTGAGGTAAATGAATTCAGTTGCTCTCTGCAAAATCAGCTATTTTGCCTGAAATAGTTTGACTTTATATATTTCAAAATAAATATTTATATTTTGAAATATAAATATTTCAAAATTTAAAAGAAATAATTATGCATTGTTTGCTATTATTATTACGTTCTTAACATGGAATAGTTAAAGATAGAATGATGGCATATACTTCCTTAGATGCTGTCCTTAACTACCAGTCATAACAGTACAGAACAATACATACGTATGTTCAAAACAGAATATAAATAATTTTTCATCCAAGCTTCCCACTTTAAACATCTAACTTAGTCTTGAATACATGTATAAAATCTAAAAATGAAAAGCAGAAAAAATAATCATCTCAGGCCTCTAAATGTGGTGTCTCATCCAGCAACATACTGCATTGATAGCTGTATAAGTGAGGACCAGATGGAAAAATTAGTCATATACAAACAGTTTAAAAATAAAAAATTTATCCCACCAAGGTCAATCCACCACAACTATTCTGGCTTGAATCATGTATGTTAATACACAATCTGGCGAATGCAAAATGTTGATAGAGCTATATATCTATCTAAAACCATTGGTGTTTGAGCCTAACAATGTTTATTGGGTGACTTGCTTTAGAATATGCTTTTGTACAATGTGTGCATCATAGTAATAGTGAGATGTTGACAATAGACAGTTTTTTGTCTGTTCTCAAAATCGTATCTGAATGGATGCGTATGCAGAAGCTATCTCACACTTTTAAAATTATTTTATTGCTTGCACATACTGAATAAGTATATGTGTAAAGATTAACATTTTCACAGAACAGGAAGCTAAGATCCTCTCTCTTTCTTTGTTTTAGCAGGAATTTGCATTGTGGATTTTCTAATCAGACACCCAACCTGTTCTTTGACCTGATACGAGTACAGCTGGACATTGTGAAAGGTAATTCAACTTCAGCTTATTGCTACCACTGGTTGTGAAAAACTAAAGCCATAAATTTCCAGGATTAAATCAATATAAGCAAAACTCTTGGCTTTCATCTTGACATTTGTAGCATTGCAAACCTTGTCTTTATTAAAGGAAGCAAGAAGACAGTGCATTTTCTGTTTATTTTTAATTGCACATCAAACTTAAGTGATTTAGTCTTTAGTAAAATACACATTTGTATATGCACTAAGCAAGCTTGATATAAGGCATGTATTATTTTATGAATATTTTAAATTAATAGTTTGTGATTGTCATGGCTGTTTTTTTAAAGACAGGCTACTTATTAGTTACGCATGTTTACAACTGTTCCTGACATAAATGAAACTTTCTAATACTTACATTATAACAGATATTTTATCTTATTTCTTAGTTTTATTAGGTTTCAGAGAGTATGTAAAATTTCTAAATCTTTTTTAAGGTTCTTGATGTTTTTTCAAAAGCAGTGGCAGCTACTAAGATAAATTTGCCGAGATGTAGGCTCTCATCTCATTGTGCTCAATAAAGTTCTTTACGTTTGGCAGCTTTTCCCCCTGAAACAGCCTCATTTTATAGCCCTGCTGTTATGTTCTTGACCTTTGCCATGGCTGCAACCCTGGGGCATTTGAGCTGTCAGATAAAGAAGTGGAAAGAGAGAGAGACTGGTGAAAGTTGTAGAAGGTAAAAAGCTTTGTAATGCGCTGATGAATTTCCTGCCATCAGATAGTTTTCACTTCCCCTCCATTGCTGTCACATTTCCTTAAATAACAGGGAGACTTTTCCACTAATGGACAATAGAGGCTGTTTGCCTAATGAGAACTTGCAGAGGTAGTCTGCCATGTGTCTTTATCTTTTAAACTGAGGTGAAACAAGCTTGCCTGGCTACAGATAAGTGGCTAAGAAGCAGTCCTATTCAGATGTACCTGTCAGTAATTTATCGGGTTTTTTTGTATTCATATATACTGTTCTGTGTGCAGTAGAGCATTAAATTGCTTTCCACTGGGAGCAGGTCACATTCAGGGGTTGTCAGAACCATGCTACTGGATGGAACATGTTTGGTTCATACAGGCTGTTTCTATCAAGATCTTGGCAGCTGAAATCTCCAACTAATTAGAGATTTTACACTGGATTTTTTTTTTTCTGGAAAAGCTGATTATTATTTAATATAATGTAGATAACGATCATTCTGTGGAGAGTTTATGTGTAGCTTCTGTAAGACCAAAGGAATAGCTGTTGGTTGTAGTGTGAAGATTCATTGAGTCTTTCAGTTTGTGTTAGTAAAGGTTTTTGTTGTAATTACTGTATATTCAAGATAGATTATATTTCTTGTTTTGTCACTAGGTTTTGTTTTGGGGGTCAGGGGAAAGTGCTGTTAGACAACAGGGATAAATCTCAGACTTATTTTTGTGGATGTTTATTCAAGCCTAAGACTGTCCTAAAAGCTTCCTGAATTCCTGATCCTGAAAGTAAATAATCTTTCAAACTTAAAATAATGCATTTTTTCTAAAAGTCTATCAGCATGTTTGCAATGGATAAAGAGCACATTAACTCAAACTATATTTTTGTTGCAACTGAATTTCTTTCTCCTAGTGTGGGTATTAGAAAGATGTTTTGGTACATTTTGCTGCCCTTTCCCAACTTGTGATATTAAATTAATGCAATAAAGGACATGTAAACTATAACATTAAAGCAATATTTCTGTTGTATTAAATTTTTTTTCAGAATCTTTATAGCTGTAAAATATGCCCAGAAATCAGTTCATTATTTTCAGTTGAGAAGTGAATGTTCTATACTGGGATAAAACATAAACCAAATGCATTTAGTTTCTTGCCACTTTACAAGAACAGTTTATTGTAGACCAAATGGAAAACTTTACACTGCATGGACTAAGAATTATTCCTGTCTCTTCTTCTCCACCACTTCTACTGCTAAATGATATTTTTATGATATTAGTACTTACTAAGGCTTTATAAAAGACAGCTTATTAGATCAATCATGTAGAATTCACAGTATTTAAATGAAGAATCCTCCACACCTTCCAGTCTGTAAATTAAACAATGAACTTCAACTTAGTGTGTATATCTAGTAAGCAGTGGTGACAAATACAGAACATCCATTTAAAAGCATTTATAGAGATGATTCTACTTAAAATTCTTCTTAAAATTCATAATTCTTCTTTTTCAAGAACACAAAACTAAAGCTTTTGTCTAGCTAAACACTATTGCAAGTCAACCATGAGTTTCAAATACTGGACAGAAATGGCATCACATGAAAAACCAACATTTTTCCTCCCTTAGAAATGTAAAATATTCTGTGTGAGTTGACTTTTGAGCGTGTAATGCTAAAGATGTCAAATCTACTGAATACTGAAAAGTCTGTACCCAGTAATTCATACAATATTTTTCCTCTTTAGATGAAAATATTTTTGGCTAACATTTTTATGTACATTTAATCTGGGAAGTGTCACCTGAATACCATAGATACTCTTTCAGTGCTTGTGTCATTCATTCAATGTTTTTTTATATTGTTAGTTAAATTTTCTTATCCCAGCTGTGTTCATTTCTAGGTAATGCATAGAAAGCAAAAGAAAACTAGACACAAGACAAAGTTAATCTGTTATAACTGTATTACTACTTAAGGAAAAAAATGTGCATGATTTTCTTAGCTCTTTTGAACATCAGTAGTAGTCTAGGAAATTACAGTTTTGAGTCCTAGTTGTAGAAATCCGTGCTTCACTGACTGATTCCATCTTTTTCCTGTGGTCCGTAATCTGTCAGAAAGAAGATGGTCTGTCTGGTAATTCCACAGCAATATTTCCATTTTTGTTTATTTTTTTAAGCCTGATATTTTCATTTTTCTTTAAAGGAAAGAAAGAGATGAAGCTATAAACCTACTGCTGAATGAAGCAGAATTGCTTGTCCATAATTCCATGTTTAAAAATCGCTTTATTTTTTTCATTTCTGAAGTGCTTTTGTTTTGTTGGCCTCTGGTGACAAGCCCATATATATCCTTCTGTAAAGCTTCTTTAATATTCTCTAATACACCTGGCTGTCTTTTGTAAATGTATAAAAATTACTGTTTTGCTTAAATGTGAAACTGAAATGATCAGCAAATTGAAACAGTATTGAATATTTAAAAGGGGAAAAAAGTGTCATTACTCTATCATAGTAGAATATAATTAGAAATTGTCATGTAAATCTGTTGATATTTTGATAGAAGCCTGAAGTAAATCCCTTGTCATGATAAGAGAAATGAGAGGAAATCTGAATATCCAAATGAAGTTTATTTACAGATTTAGACTGATATGGTCCTCCACACTGACTAGAAAGAGAGGAACTATTAGTCAGGATCTGTGATGGAACATTTTTTTCCATTCATACTTCCATTTACTGAGGTTACTTACAGGAATGCAACAATGGAAAGATCTCTGCATCTTCCTAGAAAAGTCACGTTGTCACAGGACAAAGATTTGCCATATAAACATTTCCTACAAGTTTTGTTTCTTAGTTTTATAATCTTGTGAAATCCACTTGCCATTGTAAAAATATAACTGAATATTCTAATTTAATTTTAGTAGAACTTGCAAGAATCTGTGGCTTTCTGAGAATCCAGTGGCATCCTTACTCACTGACTTAAATACTAGGTCTGCTTTACAAACATTCATCAGTCCTTTTACAAAGTTTACATAGATCTTAGTTACCTGGCAGTCTACAAGAATCTGATGAAGGAGGTTTTCTGGAAATGAGAACTCTGTGCTTAAAGTAATATAGTAAATTTATTCCCCTTCAAACCTTTCATTAGCCCTTCAATCTTCTTCCTCTCCCATTTCCCCTCCTTTTTCTGTGATATTCCTGGATAGGTTTTGTTTCAAACAAAGAGACAAAAGAAAAACGCTATATTTACCAGCACTTATAGATGTGTAAAACCTTCACGCTAATGTCAGGGCATTGCTAACAATTCAGCAGTCTGTCAGAAAGATAGCAGTCTCTCATCCCATTATCCCATGTATTAACTGAAGCTGTTATGCTGTAATGACTTTTTCCCTTTAATTTTAATAGTTTTTATTCAGTTTTGGCTTTTCTGGAACTGTGGCCATTGTTTGCAACTGTAAGAAAAATCTTATTTATGGCATGGGAGTTATAGCATCCCATATTAATTATATATAGGCTAAGTGCTTCATGAGATTTATTGCATAGCACCCCACAAGACTGGCCCTTCCAATGTAAAACTACTGTTCCAGTAATACACAGGACATAAATATGAGAAAGTCAGAGACATTTTGCCCGATCCAGTTTTTACTTAAATACACAGTGACACTACTATACTGACTAATTGGTTTGTGCATCATTATTCCAGCATAAAATAACAGACGTGAAGCTTCTATGAACTGTGACTTCTGTATCATCTTGTTAGTTGCAAATAAGATTGCTGACCATAAAATGCCTTTTCTGTAACGAGTGTCACTGCTGTATCCTGTAAGATTTAATTACAAATTGAATAGTTCAGCTTTATACAAGGCCTTAGAGACCAGGGTTCTGGCATGGCAATAAAGGCAGCTTAAAAAAAATTTCTCCATCGCCTTTGATCTGAAAATCAGGATTTGTATAGACAAAAATATGTTGTGCAAATTATATGTCAGTTTAAGGATTGTCTGAAGAATTGTGCATGCACCCAGTGTTTGTATACTGCATTGTCAGGTGTGCATAAATCATGGCTCCCACCATAAGTAAAAGCTGGATTTTGTAGGCCATTGATGAACCTTTTTTTCTATATATCTGCCTAAATAAGGATTACTGTATTCAGCATCTGAGAGCACATTGATCATTTTTTTGTGAATTTCCTGATATTTGGAAGAAAATTGAAGACTCTGGGCCTAAGGTGAAAACTGCAGAAAATGCCTGCGCTTGAACTCATTAATTATTAACTACTATAGATATTCTTAATGAAACAGCACAGCGCAATGCACATCAGTAGCTGACAGGCTATGGATGTGTTGAAGACAGATAATAAAAATAAAACACAGAAGTTACACTTTCTGACTCTTAGCAGGGAACTTAGATCCAGGAAAAAGTATCTAAATCTAATGGGCTGCTGTGAATGCCAGAATTACAGTTAATAATGTATGTATATCTCAATTCAGTACTATCTTTTGCATGACTTACGGGCCATGCAGTTGTCTTTAAAATACATCATTTAGTGGCTACTTACTCTGTGACTGCCTGTGAGCTAACATTTATTTTCTATTGCAGTGTAGTTAACAACACTTCTTTTTATTAGTTTGAAGTTTACATTGTAAAAATATTCTGAATTGTTGTATGTATAACTATTCTATAACATATGGGTAAATTACTGAATAATTTAACTCATCTTTAACTATGTGCCACTGTAAAAAGAACTTAATTCTATTGCTGGTCTATACAAACCAAACCCCAGAAATCTTCTTTTAGAAAGCTCTTAAGGCTTTTTTAAAAATCCATCTCTTGTCTGAGACACTGGTTACATCTCAGAGTCCAGATGAACTGAATTAAAACTGCAGTAAAGTGTATTAAACCAAACTGAAATTCAACTTCCCTAAGGAGTGCAGTGTTAAACAGGAGCAGGGATTCACTACTGTCACGTACTTCTGATGGAGGAAATTTTCATATTCTTATTAGAAAGGAAGATGGAAAGTGAGGTATTTTGAACATGCACAAGATTTGTTAAACCACATCCTTTGATAAAATTAAACTTCACAGATCTGATGCCAGCCCCAGAAATCATATGAAAGTAGTTTGGAATCAGAACAGTACGGCTGGCTTTTGAGTGCCAGAAGTACTTGAGAAGTCTCTCTACAGCTGATAATGTGCAAGTTTATTTCTCATCAGTGAACTTGTGGTGTTTGGAGTAAATAACTGTGGATCTGTTGGCTTTCTGTTTTAACCCCCTCATTACACTCTTCTCTCCGTGTCTAAAGAGTGGAAAAGGGACAAAGCAATAAATCTTCGCAAAGTCTGATTTTAGGATGCTATCTTAAAGCTTACCAATGCTAGGGTAGTTCCCAAGCAGCGATCCCCGCTCTGGCCAGCTATCCCCAGTTTATATCCTGGGCATGACGTCCCAGGGTATGGAATACCCCTTTGGCCAGTTTGGGTCAGCTGTCCCAGCTGTGTCCCCTCCCAACTTTCTTGTGCCTCTCCAGCCTTCTCGCTGGCTGGGCCTGAGAAGCTGAAAAGTCCTTGAATTAGTCTGAACAGGACTTAGCAACAACTGAAACTGTCAGGGTGTTATCAACATTCTTCTGCTAAACCCAAAACACAGCACTGTATCAGCTACTAGGAAGACAATTAACTCTGTCCCAGCTGAATCCAGGAGTGGGAGTAAAGTTAAGCCCAGGAAGAAGAGAGGTGTGGGGGGAAGGTGTTTTAAGGTTTGGGTTTATTTCTCATTATTCTACTCTGATTTGATTGGTAATAAATTAAATTCATTTTTCCAAAGTTGAGTCAGTTTTGCCTGTGACGGTAATTGGTGAGTGATCTCTCCCTGTCCTTATCTCAGAACACGAGCCTTTCATTATATTTTCTCTCCTCTGTCCAGCTGAGGGGGGGAGTGATAGAGTGGCCTTGGTGGACACCTGGCATCCAGCCTATATCAACCCACCACAAAATACTGCAAGACCTTACCATAAAAGTCAGTTTCAGAATCCCTTATGTACAAGGAGCATAAGGAAGATAACATGTTAAAACTCCTCCTAAAAGGCTAATAGTTCAGAAGTATACAAAGACATAGTATCAAGGATTCTACTGGAAAGTTCTGTGTTTTAAAATGTAGTAAAAATGGCATTTTAACTGAAGCTGTTGCTATGGTTTTCCTCTATAATAATAATTTGCATGTTCTTGATGAACATACAAGGAGGGATTTCCAAGAGAAATGTGATTTAAATCAAGAAAATAGTATTGTACATTAGGGTAATGCTTTTAAGATATGTTCATTTTAAGTGTAAAATAGGGTTCCCTGTAATAAGTAGTTCATAAACTTATTGCTTAGTCTTTTAAGGCAGACTAGTCCAATACTTGAAATACACATCAGGGAACAATTTTGCGCTGATGGAATAAGTGCCGTAGCAATCCTTTAGGTCTTTTACTGTTCTCTTTTCTTACAGAACACGAGTCAATACTAGTTTCTCTTTCTCAATTACACAAGTGAAGACATTTCAAGCATGTAGGAATACTTTGAATGGAATCACAGGAAACAGTGAAGCTGTAGTTTGTTGCTTTTCTGCAAGTTTCAGGGAGAAAAAAAAAATCTCCCACTTTACAAACTTAAATTTCTCTCAGTTCGTCTGTGTTCAGTTTTGTGGTGTCCGAGTTTCAGTGATGATCTTAAAATTTATACCAGAAGACAGTATTTACCATGGCAGTGTACACATCTATTTAAATTGCAAATGATAAGAAAACAAAGTTTTTGTACTCAGATTGTAGCTTTAGGTCAAAGGGAAGGGGTTTGGTTATCGTTTATGTGGGCCTTGTCTTCCACTCTCATCTCTGTTTATCAGTCTCTACAACAGACCGCAACGTGGTGACTATTTAGGATTGTCAGCCAATTAATAAGAGCCGTAACAAGATAAAAGTCCTTTGCACATGTCTGCAGATAGAGCAAACCAAATTTCATGGTTTCAAGTTGATTAATTTTACTCATACACAGGCCCATATAAAAAAATGCAGCAGTCAAATGCTCTCTTTAGTTAATTTTGAGAAAGGATCAGACTGTAAAATGCTCATGAAAGCAACAATAATGCAAAGATAAAAGACTCGTCTTCTCCAACATCTTGTGTTAGACAGTGGCCAATTGTGGACGCAAGAATAAACTAATACTTCACTCCGTTTAACCTCACAGCTTCTGACATCCTGTAGTTTAGGATCTTCTGAACTGGAGCTTGTCTCTGCATCCTTTTGTTTTCTATCACTTAATAATTGCAACAGCAGTTATATTGGCACAGCATGTTGCCAATAAGCTTCACAACTCATTTGCACATTGGAAAAAAAAACCCTACTTTAAGTTCAATTCAAGAATTCTTCATTATTTCTTTTGATTATTCTTGGGTTTTGTATTGTGTAAAATAGTGAATAACACTTCCTTTTTTTCACTTTCTTTGCGTTATTCATGTCTCTCTATATTGCAGTTGTATATTCTCCAGTCATTTCTTTTTCCAGGTTAAGAATCCCAGTTGATTTAATCTCTCCTCATATACAAGTCTTTTCATACTTCATTTTTACTTGTACTTTTTCCTTTGAGTTGGGGAGACCTGAAAGATGTTCAGCATTCAAGATACATATGACTTATGCAGTTACGAAATACCACAGTAATGTTTTATGATTTTGTTTTATGATTTTTTCCTCTTTTCTAAGACCCCACAATTTTGACTGCTCCTAAGAACTGCTGTTTTCATAAAATTAACCGCGATGACTCTAATGCTGTTCCTGATGTGTTAGTTTGGAACCCATTGTTATATATATACACATATATACACTTGTCTGATTTTTATCTGTAATTTTTGCTTTACGCTGATAGTACTGAATTTCTCCTGTCATTTTATGGTCCAGTTACTTAGTATCATAAAATACTTCTGCAGCTCTTTGCTGTCAACTTCAATTTTGACTATTCTGAATAATTTTGATATCATTATATATTCCTTCATTGTTTAATACCTTTTACAGATCATCCATCTATGACTATTCTTAAAAATACAGGTTCCCTCACATGTCACCAAGGGATTTCTCAGGTAACCTTCCATTGTTAAAGCAACCATTTATTCCTGTTCTTGGTTTGCTCTTCGTTAACCAGCTGCTGTGTAAGGTGGTAGCACATGCTTGGTGTCTGATAGTTTTTGCTTTAGAAAATCTTTATTTCAATTAGGCAACTATACAACTTATTAGAAGAGCACCTACATAAATTGGGCCAGAATGTACTTCCAAAAATATGTTTATTGACACCTTTAACCTACATATTAATTCATTTATATTAATAAGTTTTAGACGTGTTTACCATCTTTGCTTATCAAAATACATAAATACATCGCTATTTATCTAGATGTTTAAGTAATTTTTAAAAAGTTATTCTGAGATAAATTTTAGCTGTCTTGGGTGGCAAAACAGTGAGCTAATGAATATGCTGTTGACTTCAGGTTTCAGGGTCATTCAAAATGAGCTTCTTGTGAAGATGAGTATGTCCTGAAGTGCATTGAGTGTCAAAGTACTGTAATCCCAAAATACATTTTCAGAGCTGAAGTTTGCAAGTGACTAGTAATCAATTTCAAACAGAAATAAATCAATTTCTTGTAGTTACTTTTAAAATTACCAAAATGAAGGATTTTGCTTTCCACTTACCTGATGCAGTCAGCAAACACACTCTCACATACAACCAATAATTACAGATTCAACCTAGCAGTTTTCTGAGTTCTTATTAAATTTGTAAGTTTGCTGGGTTTTTTTGTGAATTGTGAATATTTTTTTCCTAATTTATTAAAATAAACTAAAACTACATATCAGTTGTGTACTTGGAGATAATCTCATTTTTTTGTATCATGTTTATGCATTGACTTAGTGATTCATACTGATAGGTCACTAGTATAAATTACGTATATGTATGTACAGTTCATAGAGATAATGAAAAAGATGATATATGAAAAAGTTCATATAATGCTGTAGAAACAGTAAAAGAAAACTTAGAAAAAATAATTTTAAAACATATATTCATTTGATAGCACAAGCTCTGCAAGAAAGCAAAACAAATACTGAAAATCATTGGTATGCAAGCTCTATACTATGCCTATTGCCAAACCAGTGAAATACACAGTTCTGCCGTATCTATCATCATCACTGATAAACACTGTCTTCTCCAGGGAGTCATTTGCAGTACAGGCACTGCAGATATCTGTGTAGATTACTAAATAGCAACAGTGTTTCTGACACGGAACATACTGCTTGACAATGCAAAATGCCACAAGGAATAATCCAAATAATACAGGGAGGAAGCACTACATTAATGCATGGATGATGTGAAGTACTAATGCATTTTAATGTGTGTATTAATTTTTTTGTGATGTTTTTTATAACATCGTAAAGAAACATTCTGTTTCAATATATAAATAAGGACAAATGCATTCTTTTGCGATTCCATCCAGTATGACAATTGCCTGTATATATAGGGTAAGAAAAGAGGAGTCACACTTCTAGTGAGTTGGATGACACTTGGTAGAATTCCATGTTACTCTAATACACAGAATAACTGTTCTCATGTGACTAACTGTAGGTATCTGGTCAGTAAAAATCAGTAATCCATTGTCCTGCTGCTGTGATTGTGGATACACGCATGGATTTCTGTGCATCTTCTTCCCAGGCTGCTGCAAGTCTGGTCTTCTAAAAGCGACTGTGCTTGGCCACTATGTGTGCTCAAAGCAATTATACTTCAGCATTGAGCCCAATGTGCCTGATATCTTACGGAGTGTGGACCGAGTGATTAAATGAACAGTGTAACTGGGAACATGCAAGTCTGCTGTGATGATTATGGTTTAGTATCAGAGCCTTTATTTTATAATAAGCACCTTCCCTGGATGGTTGCTCCTCCCTGCTTATCATCTCTTGTATCCGTTCCTATTTCCTAATTCTCACTACTGATGCCAATCAAATTTCCTGTCCATCTCTAAATTACTGTAATATTGATATGCCTCTAACACACAGCACTCCTGGCTATGGGTTGCATCAATAATTGTCTTGGGGGCTTCTCTTCTCATAGTCATGCAGTCACTGGGGAAAGGCTCTCTACAAGAGCTGGAGACTGTTGTGCGGTTTGAAAGAAAATCCTGAAGGTAGTTCCACTAGGCAAGTTGGCTCTCCTCTTGCCAGTTTCTGCTACATGTGAAAATTAAAAAAAAAAAATTCTTATTCAGTGAAAAAATTTTTGGGTGTTCTGCTCTTTTTTTTAAATCAATAGATGTGGCCTGTACATTTTAACAAACTGTAGGTAATATGACTAATTTTCTGATAACTTGGGATACAATCATACTTAAAAGTTTATTTTTTGTATTTTTTCATTCAAACCCACATTCAAAACCACTTTGTAGTATTGACTGTTGAACAATGAGTTCAGTTTTAACACCACTAACACCTAGCATCCCATTCTCTATAACACCAGTTTCTAGGTGTCTGACCATTACTGGTACTGAATATGTTTCATTATATGACAGTATTATTATTAGATGCATAAATAAAAATATATTAATGATGTATATAATTCTGTTTTAAATTAATCTTTCATTTTCTTTTAAACTAATTATTTAAATTAATGCTTTCCTGGAAGTTTGCAAGAGCGTATCTTCTTACTATAAAATAAATTACAATAATTCTGGCATGACTTGAAGAAGTCTAGATTGTAATCAAAATGTCTGATTCTTCTGCCTATAAAAGCTCACAGAAGTACTTACTAAGCATCAATCTCATACTCAGAACTTACTCATTTTCAAAATAAATTAATAGAAGAATTAACAATTTTTGTGTTGCATGCCCTCATCCATCTAAGTTACATGGCAGGCTGCTAAAGAATTTAGAAAACAAATGTTGTAGGTGATTGATGCCAATTCCAAAAATGTATTTTCTGGGTCTTTTGCTTAACAAGAATTGCAGAATTTTACAAAGCTAAAATGAGATAGAAATGAAAAGGGGCATTTGGGGCTAATATTACTAAAAGTAATGGTTATGTAAGTGGATATTCAGCAGGTATTCAGCATCATAGTAAAATTTTCTGTCTGAAATAAGAGTTGTTACTATAAATAATGAAGAAATAACCTCACACTCTCAATCCCTATCTATCCTTCTAAAGGTTTCTCTCAGAGTACTTATATTACAGTTCTCTTTTCTACTTATAGCTCTAAGAAACCATCCCCCTCAATCAAACACTCACTCTTGGCAATACACCCATAAAGCAAAGATATCTTAGTCTAAAAAAGTGCCGAACCTCTGCCTCATTCACATCTTTGCTGACACTACCATCCACTTAATCTTTCTCTGTCCTTCCTTACAGCACCATATACATATTGAAGAGCAATTCAAAAGAGAGCAGAGGATTTTGGGTGCAGATGAACAATTGCCTAAATCCACACTCTGTAATCTATTGGAGAGGGGGAAATGGAGCAATTTAAGCTGTGCTTTTCTACCCAACTCATAGGCAGTTCATCTAGTGAGAAGGAGACCCAAAGCAGTATAGATGTCTGTCTATATAGCCCTACAATCAGGGCTGTTGCATTAAGTTCCATATTTAGACTGGCCATCAGATGAAAGGGATGAAAATAAAAATCTTTGGACTCTAATATTCCCACCAGCCACTTTCTACACTTTTGTCTTTAGACAGTGAAGAAGGCTGGTGAGACAAGCAATGATAATTTCTTGAGGAAAATCCTAATTGCTATTTGCTTGAGAGGAACAGTTCTTTAATAGAGAGCAGTCCTTTTCAGTATCGAGCAGCACATACTATATTTTAATGACCCTTGATGGATTTTTGTTCAACTCAGAGATCACAGCTGAATTTTGGTGGGTGGAAGACAAGATGATGTTGTGAGTATTTGTAGTTTCTTCCTTAAAAGTATCCACTTAAACCACTTGATGCTACATTTAGCATATCTAAAAAATTATTCATTATTGTTTTGGATACCTATTCCGGAAAAAGGGTAACAGAAACAAAATGACAGACAGTAGTATTATCACAAAGATTTTGAACTAATACTATCCAGTTCTGCAAAATACTTTTGCTCTTGAAGTACTGTGATCTGCAAGATGACCATAACCACCAGAAGACCCAGGGTCTCATTTACAAATGAGAAAGTAAACTTTTCCCATTGTTTGCTGTGAGATCTTGCACTTGCATTGAAACTTACAGCATGCGTGTAACTTACAGCTGACACTACTTCATAGTGAACCTGATCCAAGCATCAATGCTACTAAATTTGGCATTAATTTTGATTCATGGTGATATTTATACTTTCGTATTTTTACTTTTATAGCTGCACCCAGTTCAATAGGAGGTTGTATCCTTACATCCCCTGACAGGGAGGTAAGGTTCTTTTATGTGTGTCATCCAAAGGAACAAAGGAAAATGATGTGTATGTGAGTGTTACACAATTTGTGGCAAAGGTGAGATTGTTGGAAAGAATATGAGTTAAAGAGAGTGTGTGTATATGTGTCATTTTGATTTTGTTTCAGCCTCTTTTGCATTAATTTATATTATCCCATAGTTGTTTGGTAGTAGAAATAAATGGGATTCTGTGTGCAGCTATTATTCATTGTTGAGAAGGTGTTCACATCTGAAGTTACACTTAGCAATGCAGTCTGTGTATCACACCTCTTAGTATTTATTTTCTGATTAATTACACATAACATTTTTCAAAGAGTGGTAATTCTAACCTTATTTAATTCCATAGTATTTTAATCTGGAAGAAAAGGGTATTTTTGTACTATATTAAATATGTTCATGGGTCTCTAATTATTAAGAGTAGCCTTCATCTCCTATCTTCTTTACAAAAACGTTCAGCAAAAGAAAAACACAGTATAAAGAAAAAAAGTGAAGAAATATTTTATAGTGACATATGAGAAAGTACAAATGAAAACGGAGTGTTAAACATTAAAACTTCCTACTCCACTGACTATTAAATTTGACTTCAAAGAAATTTTGGGGCATACCAACCCTAATTTCATTAAAGAAAACACAGTCACAATAAGCAAATCCTCAGAGTAGAAGAGCTACTAAATCTGGTTTTTATTATAATTTCTCAGTTCCTTCTCAGGTCTCCCAAATACTTGCTGTACTCACCATATATATATATATAAAAGATCAGTTCATGATTAAGGACTGTGACTATGCTTACCTATACCTTGGAAATTCTAAGTCTTTATGTAAAACACCCACTTTCCCTTAGCCTCTCCCTCTCACTTAAAGCATTTTTTTAACCATGTTAGAATTGTAAAAAGCTGAGGGAGTAAGGTTTATCTTTTTTCTCTCAGGTTAAGTTCCTTGGCAGACAAGAAGATGCTGAGGAGCCAGAGTTTGTCTCCATTGGTTAAATTATGGGTATCGATCATGACCTGAACATAGATCTGTTAACTTTTCTCTGGTGATAACTTCCAAGTAGGATTAATGTTCTTTGGCCCTCGCTCACAAGAGATGAATAACTTTTCTTTTTGGCAACTCCACCTTTTAAGTGAGTGTGGCAGGTCCACCTGCCCTGACAGCAAAACTTCTCTGGCCGGGGAAAAGAGGGAAAGACGAAAGACTGGCAGCCCCGGTTTGGGGGTCCGTCCGCCCAGTGGTGTCAAGTTCCAACCACCAGGGACGCACCTCAGGAACAGGGAAGTGCTGGCCCCCGGCCAGTAAGGACTGATGTGGCCATATATGACCACAGGTGCCATGCGACTAGGGTATAACCGGCGTCCCGTCCGAGGGCAAATGGCATCAGTCCTCCTCAGAGCAGTGGGTCTGCAGTCTCGGACTTTCGCCTGGGATTGGGACACCGCCAAAGGAAAATCCTCGAGGTCGACAGCCCTCGTCTTTTAAATGAGTGATATGTGCATTTTGGGTCATCATTTTTAAGGCTTAAGAATTCTTAAGTCAGTTGTGTAGTACTAATTTTCCCTTACATCATTGAGCCTGTGGTTTACTAATCTTGTTGGAGTTCTAAATGATTTTTTCTGAAGAATGAATTTGTTGGTTTTTAACACCTGTTTGATTTGATTGTGGGAGCCTCGATGACAGTGAGTTGCTAGATATAATCCATGTATACCATACAGATAGACATTCTACTTACCAACAGGACTTAATAGAATAGAACAGTCTTTATTGTAAATGCACTTAATAAAAATAATATTCTCAAATTCTGTGGTTACACAGTAGTTGATGTATTTTCAAATATGATACGAATATTTCACGATATACTAGCAAATAATCGAAGAGGGTTATCAGTTAATCTTGAATTTTCCTTCTCTTTTCATGTGCTTTATCATTATCAGTGCCTGTGCTTGACTTTCATGTCATAGGCACCTGAGTACATTATACTGTGCCAGCAAATCCACATGTTCATTTAGATGACTCCTTCCATTTTGACCTATTAAGTAGCACTGGACATTCAGTTTGGGGTTGTAATACTATATTGCCAAAAGACATTCACAAATACCTTACAGATTTGACTGAAGGGCCAGTTGCCTTTGTCCTTTCAGCCCTTATTACCAGATCTGCCAGTGATGTTATTGCCCCAGTCCTGGAAGAATAAATTGAAATTCTTTATCAGAAAACCCTAACTTTTAAAATTCTTTTTCCACCCTCACAATGGTTCTTATTCTGTGAGATCCTCCTGCTTCACCTATTTCAGTTTATATAACATATGATCTGTGAGAAAAACTGTTTTTTTTCTTCTGTGTCATTATAGCTTTATCTTGCCAAGATCAAAATAATCAATAGTTTAATCTTTCCTTATCTCCCTAAACTCTGAAACTCTAAAACTCTAAAACTCTACTCAGAATAACCTCTCCATATTCAGGATACCAGTTTCTGTTCTCCAAATTCTTTTATATGTTACCAATATACAGGTTTATAAATTCTGAATTAAAACTGCGTATGTGCAGAACTTGCACCAAATACCTAAAAATAGGAATAAAGATATACTTTAACAGTGTTGCTATTTTTAACTCAGTTGATCCTAACCATAGTAAATTATTGGATTAGATGACTATTCAGAGGTTTCCACATGCATTTTTTCCATGTTTCCATATATTCTTTGGAACCTCAAAACAATCAGCTATTCTCTTATATAATGTAGTGTTTGATAAGTGACTGAGTATGGCAGACACGACAATCCTTATTCTATCAATAACTGCAGGTACTAAAAGTATCTTATTTTCAGTAATAGATCCAACCCTACCACAAACTTTCCTCTTTTTCAGAACTATATGAAAAGATTTTATGATGCCTAGTCTTCAGATTAGTTACCCCCTTATTAAATAACATATCATGGTACTACTAATGTGACCTTAACCGAAAATCAAGCAGGTCTCAAAAGGCCCGTAACATTGGTTCAGGTTCCCATAGCCAAATCTGTCTACCTGTATTCAAGATCAAAATCTGGTTATGTCAGTATCAATCCTGACCACTTTCAATTTGTAACATCTCTTTACTGATCTATACATAGCACAAATGTTCTCACCATTAAGAGATCAGGAGGATTAGCTGTTGATAAACTGTGCCAGTGCCAATTTCTGACTCTAAAATCACACTTTATTTGCAGACTCCTCTAGCCAGTTCATTGCAACTCATAAATAGAGAAGAATGTGGATGGATGATGCTCCTTTTACAGCTAATAAATGAGCCACAATCTTGCTGCCTTCTCCATATAGGAGAAAAAAATAAGTAAATTCATAGAACAGTATCCACCAAACCTTCCCTCATTCTGGGATGGAGTGCATTAGTCTTCAATATTTGCCTCTTACAAGAAGATAGTTCCACATTTATTGTTATTGGATGCTGGAATACTACAAATGCTTGATTTGTTCTTCCCATCCACTTCTACAGCATTTTATGCTGCAGAGATGCTGAAAAATCTTTCTGCTGTAGACCTGATTTTGCATATTCCTGCCTTCAGACTGCTTTTCTCCATCTAGATACACTGGTGAGATTTTACACGTTATATTATATGGAGTATTAAATGTACAGTCTTATTAGATTAACCATCATTTCCTCTTGTGAGCACCATATAAAAAACACGATACCACATACGACAAAACTGAGACAACAGTATTTTGCATTTTTGCTGACTGTTGTTCTCCTTTCCCTTAATTTGTACTGTTAGTTTTCAGATGGATTTCTTCTGAGACTCCCAAAATAAGCAAGAAATTACATACTTTGTAGTTGATTACATTATTTTATTCTTTACTTTAGAAAAAAATTATTACAATATAAATGTTTTGTGAATATAATCAGCAAGCAATAAAACCTAATGTTTTCATATTTCTGCATGAACATATTGAAAATACTAAAAAAAGTAAACTTCTGTTTTAAGCAGTTATTTAATCAGAACTCACTTGGACTGTGAAAATACACGGACAATCTGACATTTAGTTTTGTGTATTACATCATTGTGCACATTGCTATGTTTGACTGCGTAGTGGATCTTTAGAGAAACATAGTAGCCATTGCTTTTCTAAGCTGCTTGTTGGAGTGATGCCTAGCTTTCATGACTCTTGAACATAATATTTAGCAAGTAAATGCTGAAACATTTATTTGAGATATGCAGTGTTATCAAGAAATAATTTGAAACTGTTTTCCAACAGAAAAACGTCTTCTGACTTTTCATAAGAATCAATTTTATTTTCTTTTTCCTTGTTTGAAGGTATTTATTGATAAATAAATGATTTTTGTATTTCGAGATTTTTGGAAGGGCTAAGCCAACCATTTGGGTAGAAATGCAAAATTCTCTGCAAGATGATGAAAACTGGTTCCAAGTTTTGAGAGTGGAATGAGATTGTGGCTTTATAATCCCAGAAGGAAGTAAATTGAAAGAATTGTAAGCTTTAAGCAATCCATATTCAGGAGTATACAGAGGATGTATATAATTAAGCATTCTCTTAATATCTACTTTTCATTGGAAAACTGACTGTAATACTGTCCGTATGGAAAAGCCCAGTTCTGTGAATCTCAAAAGAAAAGTAAGATACAGTTGCTAAGCTATTCAGTAATACACACGATTCCTTTTTACTGCTGTAACAAAGCATTCAGCCTCTGCCATGGAGAGACTTTTTTTTTTCATTCACAAGTTTTGAATATGCCACCTGTATGTACCCTTCAACTGGGAAAAAAGTCATGTGAAAAGACATGAAGTCTAATAGTCATAGCACTAAAGTAATGATGGTAAAGGTCACGTAGGTGTTTAAACACGCAGAGGTGCAGGTTTAAACATTTATCCTTGAAATAGTAATATTTCTTGTAAGTTTCCATTGCACTGGAATGAGTTTAATAAAGAGGAAATACATCATATCATACAATACAATACAATACAATACAACACATATTTGCAAAGTATTTTCTTCTCTTCTCTTTTCCTAGGTAATGGAGGAAATATGTCTTGAGGGAAAGCTCACACCAACACAAGATGTGAACTCAGATATAACAAAACCTAAATTAACTGTTAGAGAACACACAAACAAGAGGTCTTTGAAGACATTTTTCTTTTACAAGTATGAATTCAAATCAGGAAAGGATTAAATTCAAACTATAAGTAGGTTCTGGGTAGAATTACATGTTGGCATGGCCAAGTCTTTTTGCACACTATAAGGACCATATTATCTTTCGTTGTGTAATGTCATGACTACTGAATGAAGTTGTAGGTTTATGAATCACTTTTTTCTTTCTATTACCGGAATTTTTCAGGAGCATATGGAATATAAAAGTTAATTTTTATATATTCTCATTGAATTAAAAGGGAAGCTACAACAGATAACAACAGGGTAAAAGTTCTTTGAAATCAGTGACTCCAACAGCAGATTGTGTTTAACTTTATAAAATTGCATTATCCATGAACTTAAGGTGAATCACTCCTTTTTTAAAAAGCTTTGAACGTAGTAAAATTTTTTTTCTTTGTTTTTTGCTTATTTCTCAGGCTACTTTGGAAATGTGGTACTGTCATGGAGAACAATGAATCAAAATTGTTTCTCAACTCTTCTGACACTAGGTTTTGTGCAGAAAAGATATACGGGAATTCTAGTAACATCCTTCAAGAGAACTTTCACTTACACATCCTGAAAGTTTTAGTTGGCAACCCAATGTATATAAAAAAAAAGCTTTAAAAAAGACATGTTTATTTCATTGTGTATTTATAAATATCTGAAGTAGAAAAAGGAGCAAATTTAATGCAGAAATCCAGTCTAAATGTTTTATTTCTTTTTGTTTCATTGGCAATAGCTGTTTCAAGAATGTTTAATATTATGTTAAACGCAATAAACATACAGAAACAATGTAATAGGCTTTAAATAGAATTTTGACAAATAGTTAAAATTCTGTTACAATAACTTTTTCCTGGGGTAGCATATTAATTTACTTCATGGTTGGCATTTGATGGTCCATTACACAAAATGCTATTCCACTGGTGAGTGAGCTAATAGAACTGTTTTCCCAGTAAGGATTAATCAGATTTTAACATCACTAGCATTTTCAAAGAACCGGGCATAATAAATTGTATCTAATTTTAATTTCAGTTCTGTAGTAATTTGTCAGCAAGTACTGTGAAAAAAACCCTTTGTATATTATATCTAATACCATTTTCAGAATACAAGAGATACTGTGCAGGCTTTTACGTATTTAAAATCAGAATTGATCCATGAAGCTGTTACTGCTGGTTTTTTAACTCCACATAGAGAATTTTGCTATAGTAAGATTTTCAAATGACAGTAACTTCAAAAGCAGTCTAAATAATTAATTCTATAACCACTTACATTCTAGTCCAAGAACTAGTTGAAGTCTTATCCTTTTGCTCTCCTCTGTATTATATATCTCTGTAAAGATGGCTTATAGCTGGCAGAAAAGCTGTGTTATGTATGTCATCACTATTAATTCTAGTGAAAGGGGAGAAATTCTGAACTAATTTTAAATGAAAATGAGAATTAACAGTATATACCTAGGATACTTTTTTTGCATAACTTGCGGTCTATGTTAAAGTTCTAAAAACACTGCAAACTTGTGGCCTATCTTAAAGTTAAAAACATTGGAAAAAAATTCCTAGACTGCGTAATAAATTTTCTGTGTTATTTATATCATGTTCATTCTTGAGTATCGGAAGTCAACCTTTTTTTTCCCTAAGACTTTTTTTCTTCAAAATTGAGTAATCTAAGGAAATCTTATGCCATTTTATGGTGGGAAGATGAGGAAAAGTTTTGTCTAAATTACATATTTCTTTTTACGTAAGAATTTTACAGATTAATTTTTAAATTAATCTGTTGAATACCTTTTCTTGCCATAAACTTATTCTGTACTGAGCTAACTTACATGTCTATGCCTTAAACAAAAGTTTATTAGTAAACAAGGGACAGATAAAAGATTTATTTACTTATTTTAATAGATGGCTGCTACTGTTGCATTTCACTTGATAGTTCTTCTTGTTGTTGTTGTCGTCATGAAAACGTTCCTTCCAAAGTGTACATTTTCATTCTGGAGTTTAAGAAAATGGTAAAGGTCAGCTATATCAGGACAATCAAAATTAAACTAGACAGAAATGTAGTGAAAACTAACACAGAGAAATTCTTAGTTCTCAGAGAAACTAATTAATTGCATGCTGTCACATTTTAAGACTTTTCAAGTCCATAAACAAGATTTGTTGAGTCACTTACTCTGACTTTTTTCAGTGTTTCCCACAAGTGTCTTAAGACTAATGAACTCTTGCCATCTCTAAGTTGTTGCATGGTAAATTTTCAATATCATCCAAGAGAAAATGAGAAATTTGACCTTAGCTATTTAGCTTTGTCTATTTAATGTTAGAAGAGCTACCTGATTTAAAATGTAATTCTGATATAAAATTATGATCCACAATTAAGGAACTTATCTTCTGGGTCTCTTTCTTCTAGAGAATGGAAAAGGTGGTCGTCTAACAGCACAGGCAAATAGCTAGTGTGAAAGTATTTCTTAGCAATTTGTCACTGAATAGCAGAGCATATTTAGGGTCATAAATGCAGAATGGAGGGTAAACATAAGTTTTATGCCTTGTAACTCTTCAAAAATATGGATGAAAAGTTAGAAATGAGGGTCAAAATATTTAATCTTAGTTACTGAGGGTTAATTTTCATAGTTGAATTTAGATAGGCAGAAAGCTCATCTCTTCGATCAAAGTACGTAGGAACTGTAGGTGAAAAGCATCTCTGGAGAAAAAAGAAGTCATTCTAGGCCTCTTCCACTGCTGCAAATTTTGGCAAACATTTCCTGAACTTTAACACTTGCATTTACTATAGCAAGAGTAGCTGTCCATTAATACTGATTTTTTATCTGTGCACATTTTTAGGTCACACATTTGATAAGTGAATAACTTGTTAAATATGCCTGTTGTTCTAGTTCTGACACATTGCTCCCCCACACAAAGTCAGCTGCATATTTTTGCTCTAGCACAGAAGTAAATTTCAGAAGATCTCTGTATTTATTTATTGTTATGGTGACATATTTCCAGTGGAAATTTATTTGTTGAATTAGTTTAGGAATAAGTTTATGAGACATTCTCATACTACCTTCATCTGTTATTTCACAAATTTTGTTTGTTATTCAGAAGTATGAAAACACCCTGACCATGCTGATAAAGTTGGGAGAATATGCAGTAAAACACTAAAAATAAGAAAATTAAAAAAAAAAAAAAATATCGTTGGCCTTGCAGTATTATGTGAACTGATGGAAAAAAGCACTCCAGTCTCAGTCTTTATGAAATAAAATCTCAACATTTCCAATACTAGTGAGGTGGCCTAACCAGAACTACTGTGGGCTACGGCGTTGCTCAGATGTTCAGTTAGTCTTTTTAACTTGCATGGGCATCAATGTACAGGAAAGAGCACCATGAAAGTAGCTTAGCAAGACCTATTGAATGTGGGATCATTGGAAAGAGTTCATTGAGCTATTGACCAGCGATTCTTTTTAAACTGTTGTGCAGAGTAGCGTATCAACCTCATCTATTAGAAGAGGAGTATACTAGGGCTTTCTGGCATAGAGCTTGAATGCATGTGAAAGAAATGTAATTAAAAAATTAAAAGATCCACTACTTGTAAAGAGTTTGTGAAGTGTTCAGTCAGTTGCAAAACCAGCAACTGTCAGATGGGTTTAGGTAACTAGGGAATTAGCACTTTTCACTCCTAATAATCAAAGATAATGTATTGCAGACTAGCAGCTTCCAATGAACTGGGACTTCAGAATGACAGAACCACAGCAGAAGGGTATGCTACTTTATGCTACTTTAGGTTTGCTTTGGTTTGATTTGGTTTTGCTTACTTTTAATAATTTTAATTTAATTTCATAGTAGTGCAATTTCCACAGTCACCTTTCTCTTAAATAGGATGAGTCTTGAGAATACAGCTAGATTTTGTGGTTTTAGACACAGCATCCCATTATATGAATATTTGATATAGTTCCTGTTTTCAAGGAAAAAAGGTTCTATTTGATTTCAAATTTATGGATACAGAATGAAAATGTAAACATTAATATAACCTTAAATGTTAAATGGGAATAGAAAGGGTTTCTGTCCTTTCTCTTTATCTGCCCTTTGTTCCCCCAGTGTTCTGGGGGTTCCCCCCAGTTCTCCATTATACATTTTTCTCATTATATAAGTGATTCTCAGATTTCTAATTTAGATAAATATCAAAGTTTCTTTTCCTATGCTGTGAACTTGCCAAATAAACTTATATGCTACACAGGATGTTGCATCCCATTTACAGGAGCAAATAAGAAAAGTTGTGATCTGCAGACCCTAGAACTCAAACTACCTTGATTCCCTTGACTGAGCAAATCATTTGGATGGCTGTTTCCTGTCTTTGCTTCATCCCACTGTGAAGTACAATGAACTCTGTATTGGAGTGACAGTGTGTTTGATGAGGAGGCATGAACATTCATACCTATTAACATATTTTTTCTCAGTACTTTCTCTCTTTGACTTCCTTTATAATATTTACTTTATTTTATAATGATAGAATGACTGCCACAGTCACTTTCACTCTTGATTAGAATATAATAGTCTTGAAAAACCTCTCTGTACTCTTCCCAACTAAATTAGATCTGTAATCACTAGATCAGTTAGACTGATTTTCTGGGAAACTTCTGAGCTTGATTATATATGTATACATGGGTAGTATTCAGTTCTACATAATTTTGTGAACCTTATTTGGCAGGGCTTTAGAATTTCTATGGTGATGCTTTGCCAGTCACTGCTACATGTTCTCACCTTTGGAAAGTACTAGTGATACCTGTGTCTCAGTGACTTCTCAGTGTGCTGCACAATTCCTTTATTTTATTGAGGCTTATGTTTTTTCAGTGCATTTTGCTTGGCTTATGATCTAGACAGGTATAGATAAGTATATACATATAAATAAACTATAGATACATATTTTTATACCTGAATATATTTTATAGTGTTATATATACAGGTAAGATATATCATATAGTTATATATATGCGGGTAATATATATTATCTATAATGCATACTTAGGCATACTAAGGTATACATATGTATACATTAGGAACACTAATTATGAGAGTACATATTACATTTAAGTTATGTAATGTGATATGATACCACTAAATTGTATATTTTTTAAACTACTGTTGCACAGCATAAATACTATGCAAAAAAGAATTTTTAAAACGATACAGTTAGTGTTATTCAAATAGATCTCCCTATCTTCATTTTTTCATATTTTTAACTTTAAATAACAAATACATTTACCTAGATCAGTGTACATGTATGAAGGGTGAAGTGGTGAACAAATTTTGCATCAGAGGAATACACCATCACCACAGAACTGAAAATTTACCTGAGACACAGTTAATTTTTTCCATTTTGGCTTTGTTTTGTTTATACGTGATTCAGTTGACAGCATAGAAGTGTGAGCTGCATATTTTTATTTTAATATAAGCAAACTCAAATTAAATGTTTGTAGGAACTAGCAGAATTCATTCTCATTTTAGTCCTAGTTCTGGTAGATATTTTGCTCTGACCCTCCATCCAAAAAGAATTTTTTTAAGGTTTTTTTGCAGCTTCAACTTCATAGGATAGCCCTTTGCAGTCAACGAGATTTAGAAGTGATGCTGTTCCCTTGCATCCTTTGAAGCTAAAAAAGAAAACAAAAAAACAGTCCTAGTTCTCCAGCCATCAAAAGGGCAAACCTGTTGGCAGAGGTTCAGTCTGGTTTGATGAGCAACCTGTTCAATTATTTAACCACCTATTAAAATCCAATTCCAGAACTTTCTTCATCACAACACTGCTTTTTTTTTCTCCAGCCCCTTATGTGACAGTGCCTCCTTTCCTTGCTGCAACTGTTCAGCCTTGGACCCAAACTCTTGGAGAGTGGGAGATCCAGTCCTTTTCAGATCATTACTTAGGCGCATATTAAAAGTCACAGCTCTGTTCAGTGGATATTCTCTACAGGCAATGGCTACAAAAATATTTTCACTGTGAATTTTCAACATTATAGAGATGCAGAATATTAATGGCAAAATGTTAGCCTCATCAAACAGATCTGAATTTCCAGTGCATATTTATATTTTCTGAAACATTCCTCCGATTTCAGGCTGAGAAGCAAAAACTGTGTAATGCAAATATGGAAGACTTATATTTCAGGGAATAATAGGAGTCTTTCTGATTTGGTTTAACTTGTTTTAAAATTTCCGAAGAACTCTTTATGTACCAAAGGTCATTCCTGCTAAAACTAAAATTAGGTATGAAATTCATTATTTCTTAATTATTTAATGCACATTAATTCAACTAATTCTAGAATCAACTTTTGTCTTTTCCAGCAGTGAACTATGCATAATGCAAATTAATTTAAGAATACTTTCAGCAAGAATTAGTACAGCTGTCAGTTCAGTTGCCATTGTTTTTGTTAAATGGAATTGAGATTAGTAGTCTAAAAGATGTGTAGAATATGATCTGTATCACAGGACAGTTTTTCCAGTTGTTTTAAGAAGTGACAGGACTTGGTTCCTGGATAAAATGTTTAGCAAGCTCCCAAGACACCCATAGTCAAAGCAATTCAATCTGCATTCTTGTTGTGCTGTGAGCGGTCATTTCCCCAGTGCTATCAACCAAGTGTCAGCAGTGACAGCTTTACAAACCGTGAACTCCAGTGGAAAAGTGCAGTTATTTATCTAGCTTCATCACTATACAGAAAAGAGGAGTAAGTCAGGCATTTCCAAATTCTCTGTTTATGCCAAAGTATTTATGGAAAACCTTAGTGGTTTTTTTTCCCTGTCTTGCCTTCCAATATTTGTTGTACTGCTCATGACTTTATCAAACATGTGCTGTGTTTTAATTGCTTGATCGAAAACATCCAGTAAGCCTAGTTTAAGATATTCCCACCTTTCTTTCCATTCCCTGCCACTACTGTTTGTCAGTCCTGCCTCTGTAACCTGCCGCATTTTGTTGGCAACAGCTACTGGTGGAGTCACTTGATGAGTAGGAGCAGCAAACTGATTCAGGCTTGAAAATGAGTAATTCCACCTGCTGTCACCATTGCAAGAAGGGGTTGGAATATTTTAAACTGATATTACCACCAAAATCTTCATATTATGAAATCATCTCTTGACAGTAAAGTTCCCAGGTTTTTGCCATTAAAAAGTTACATTTATTTGTTCAAGGTTAGTAGTGAGGAAAACATGAACAGGCTTTTTTTTTTTTAATTATTTTTAGCAAAGAAGCTGATGAAACTAAAAGAAACACTTGCCTCATTGTACAAAAGTAACTTTCAAACACCTTCAGCATTGTAAATGAGCCAGTAAAGAAAAAAAGTCAGCTGAAAAGATGCAGAAACAAGGGTTCAGTGATACATTTCTGAGCCACATACACTAAAGCTGCTGTCTTCTACACATGACATCTTTTGTTGAACTGGGACTGTAGTTTATGTAAATTGCTCAATTTGCAGCTAATTCTCTGATTGCATACAAAGTGTGAATAATGGGCAATAGTATAAGCACACAATGTTTTGATTTTTCCTGCTAGGAACAGCAGCAGCAAACAATGGAAATCAGCTATTTGTAAAAATATATAGGAAAGATGGAAATATATTTCTGAGTATGACAATGTTTCTACATTGTATGACATATATATTTTTGGTTTTGCTTACCTATTCCATAAATAGTGGTACAGAACAGAAAATTGCAACAAAACATCACTAGATAAAATCCTTTCCAAATGAAAAACTAGGTAAATATATATATAGGTATTCCCATTTTTGTGAGACATTTCTCATTTAACCCATGACAAACAAACTAACTCTTAAGAAATTCTGAGTATAGCAGTAACTATATTATAAAGTAGCATGCATTTTTCCTGAAGACAAGATACCCAAGACAGCTGCAATACCATTGTAAATACAAGAGGAATTTACACACATGCTGCATTTGATACTGATAATGGGAGCCTCTTTCCAGTGCTGTATTTATATATTTTTCATAACAGTTGGTTGATCTAATATCCATTTTTAATATCTCAAGGTGTTTGGGTGTTAAAATGAACGTATTCTCAGTAATCGTCACAAAATCAAAACATTAAAGAATATCACATTTTCTATAAATGACCTTTACGATTCACCATAAATGGAGGGTTAATGTGGTTGTTGAATCAGTTTTAATCTCAGATATAATTCCATTCCATTTCTCTCTTTTTTTTTTTTCCATATTCACATCACTTAATTTTAAGAGGCCCATCTTAAAGTTGGCTCTTAAGCACAAAATTATGTGATTGAATATAGAGAATGCAGATTACTTTCAGGGAGCCGCTGAATTTAGAAGTTGTTATAGAAAGACATGGTTGGGTTTATGTCATATCTTTGACAGAATGCTACAGGATTGCATGCTGAGTTTTTGTAATTTAAATTTAAATTGCCTGTGATTTATTTTTTTAGGAACTCATTTCCTCCTTGCTTGTGTTGTACCTAGAAATCACTTCAAAGTTTAACATTCAGTATTTGGAAACGACTGTTATCCTTTAAATACAAAATCCTGAATTCCTTATTTCAATATATTATGAAGAATTCCTTGTATTAGGACAGAGAAAAAAGAATGTTTTCCCCCACTGGGAAGATGTTTTTTCTTCTTGAAATAGTTCGTAATAACTGAAAAAGTCATGCTAGATATATTCACTTGCAGCAACTGTTTCTCCTGTCTCATATACAGGTTAGCTTTTTTTTTCCCTCTTGAGTCCTTCAACGTGACTTAATAAGGATGACATCAGTTGATGAGTATAAAATTCAGTTTTGCTCAGCATTTTATAACTAGGAAATTAAGCCGGCTGATAAATTCTTGATTTTTTTCCTCAAAACTGGAAAATACTTATTTTGCAACAATGAAAGCCTGAGTGCAGCAGGGAGGAGGGGTTATTCAAATTAAAAGTTTGAAATTTGTCTCAGGTTTCAACGCATTTCTCTGTCCATTTTATGTATGTAGCCCACAATCCATCTTCGTCATCCTGTGCTATCACTTTGGGTTTTCTTTCGTATCATCTTAGTCTCACTTCTGGGTTGTCTTCTTCACTAGTCTAGTAGAACTTCAGCCACAGTCCCACCTGCTACTGCTGTTCCTCGTCAATACTTTCCTCCTGTTTTACTAAGCAAAGTAGTTACTGACTCAAGGAATTCTGCTGTGATAGACCTCAGGATGACAAAGACAGTTCAAGTTATTGTAAAGAGTAGGAGACAGTGGTCTCCTGACATGATAAAAAACAGAAGTTCCTTTCAAGTGAAGGAATAAATCAGAATCTTTACGTCAATATATTAAATCAGGTATAAGAGAAAAAAGAACTAAATAAGAACAGTTGAAAATCTGTGCTGAGGAGCTTAGCCTTGGAAAATGTGCAGAAATTGGAAGTCCACCTTTTCAATAGCATTTTTAGCAAAACCATTCACTTCCTGAAACTGAACAGTCATAACTCTTGCTCCAGGGAATTTATCAGGGTAAATCATACCATGAATCACTTACTGAAATTACAGAGTAACTAATAATATGACTCGGGCTTCTGTTTAATATTTGTTCCTTTGAGGGAGCTGCTAGAGTGACGGACTTCTCTCATCTGTTTTGATTTTTTTTTCTCCAGCAATTTTTAAAGACATAATTGTTCCATGGAAGGTAGATACTGATATTACAATTGACATTGCTTTCCTTGAAAAGCAATTGAAATCTTGTCTTTCTCTGTTTGACCATTTCGTTTTTGCACTACTATTTGCATATAATGAAAGAAAATTTCACTTGGAATGTGTCTACAATCTCTACCACTAATTTTTAATGAAAAATTTAATAGTACTTGAAGATGTCATTCAGGTGTGAGACTCAGTTACTCTGTCTTCTTATATCCTTTATAGCAAAAGTGTGGCTTAGTGGAAAACTTTAGTACAAGTCAATGATGACATTTTGTATTAACTAACTAAAGAAAATGTTCTGAAGAGAGAGGGCAACACAGTGGAAAGACCTCAGACATTTAAAAGTGAATGTGGATATACGTTGCTTACTTTGCTGGTCCCCTAATATGGAATATGTTCACAGGCTGCATGGCTGCTTAGTCTTTGTAGTGACTGAGAACAGTTGTCAATGTAACAGTGTAGGCTGACCTTATTTTTAGACTAAGATGTGATATGAAAAGATAGAGGGGGTTCAGCTGGGCTCCTTGAAACCTTTTAGTTATTTGTGCTTCAGAAAATGACTATAAAAATAAACAGTGGCTACTCCGATACTGCTGTTAGATTTGAGGTCTTATAAACATAATGCATTTCTCTGGTTACTCTTGATGCATAAACTCACAAAGTTTCGTGGACACATCACATGTACTATGCTACTGTTGGTGTAAAGATAGCAACATTTTGCATCTTCAGTGCTGCCCTGCTCTTCTGCTGATACACCACTATGTATGTGTAGTTATTTCTTTCTAAGTCTATTCTATTAAAAACATGTGTGTAAAAGAAACTTTCAAGACATGTAAGATGATTTCCATTTACACTAAAGGACATTTTAAATCACTGCATGTCATATTTTAAATGAGGTTATGTCATTAGTAACTGAACATGGATACCAGGAAGTTTGTTTGTTTATTTCTTTAGTGTATAATGAATAACATAATATTTAAGTCTTCTATATCCTTCTCCAAAAGGGGACAGTGGTTGTTCAAAAGAGAAAATATTTCTCTCAACTCTGTAGAAATCAAATTTCATCTATTTTTTTCACCTTTGTAATTCATAAAGGAAGCTGAAAGCTTGAAAGCTTTATATTCTTAATATTTTATGTACTTTATCTTCTACATAGTTTTGTGTTTGGAGGAAGAAAGAGTAGCTTACTACTAAGTAAGACAACCTGAAGATGGATTGGAGACAACTTTTAAAGAGCTGTGGAATGGAAATGTATGGCTTCAAAAATGCACCATTAACTGAAAATATGTATTGTAAAAGTTTCTTGCTTTTCACCATCACTCTATTTCTGTGCTACATTTCTGTTCAGATGTGTTTCTTTCAGTAAGGTAGGCTAGTGTTGGCAGACTCATCTATCATCAGTTTTACTTCTTTGCTTGGCCACAGGTGTCATCCAAGACTAGTGGTATTCTGTATAGGTGCATGATGATCTCTTAATTACCTTCTCTGTCAGAAGTTAAAATAGTGAAGCCTTAATCTATGTATGGTAAACTTCACAGTGTTTAAAACAAAATGTAATTAAAATATTTACGTGTGAAGTTAAGTAAGCAGTTCTAATTTTAATCTTTGACATTTCTGTCTGTGTTCCTGTCTTTTGAAACATTACTTTCTAAAATAGCTATAGAAGAGTTTCTGGAAGTGTGGGATGTTGATGATACTGCAAAAGTAATACAGGTCATCTTCACACTGCCTTCGTGCAGACAAACTGTTAAGTGCCAACCAACAATCAGTTAATGGTACACATTCAGGTTCTCACTGACAATCTTTACCTACCAAGAAGGATATGAATAGAAATAGCTGGCAGACTAATTATATCTCATACAGGTATGCCTGTTGCCTCAGATGCATTCTTACAAATGTATACATAAAAACAAAAAAACACATTTCATATTAAGATTTATATTGCAGTTGTACCAGATCATAAGGGTTGGATTTCTTTTTAATTTTTTTTTTTTTTACAGTCCTCCTTTAGATTTAGGAGAACTTAGGATATTATCAATTCTTAAAGCTCATTATATTAAAGCTAAAAAAACATGAACTTACTGCTTTGGTTGGTTTTGGGGGGTTTATTTGGGTTTTGTTTGTTTGTCTGTTGTTTTTTTCCAGTACTTAGTAGTAAATACTCCCCTGGAATGTAAGTAGATTGTCTGTCCATGGATTATGTTTAACCAACTATACTTAAAGAACCCTGTTTACCTTTGGAAATTTGCAAAAACAGTACTGTAACTTTTTTGTTGCAAACTTTCTGTAGCTCTCTCTTATCTATGAGATTTGATTTATAGTTCTAACAAACATAGTTCATTTCTGTTAACATTTCATGGTGAATGACTAAATGCAACTAATATATAAGAATTTTGTTCTCCAAAAATATTACCCTAAAACTGATAAGATGGCTAGTCCAAACACTTGAAGAGCAAACCCAGCATTTGCTTGGATGTGACCCCTAGAGTTCCTGCATGCCCACAGAAGCTCCTCCAGCGGGAAGGAAAATACTCAGTTTTTAGAAGCTGCTAGTCAGTACATCAGGTTTGTCTAAGTAACAGAAATGTCTGTCAGGGAGCGAAGTCTACCTCAAATCACCACTCAGACAGGCAAGGACTAGGTTACATGTGTGCTGATACTGTAAAAGTCAGTTAAGAAAACCTCCTAAGACTTGTTTTAAAGTTTTAGAAGGCAGGCATTCTTTTTTACAGCACTGGATGCACGGGGGATCACTCCGCCTATCATGCATACTGGATAATCAGAAATACATGGTTTATATAGGATAAAGATATACGTATTCATTATATTTCTTGGAAAAAGTTGTCTTATGCTAAAGAGTTGTCAGAACTCGCTTGCATATTTTCCTTACGGTTGCGCATGCTCAATGATGTAAGTCCGTGGTCGCCAGGGGTTTTTGGTGGTCGTTGGTGGTCGCACACTCCTGTCTTTTAGTTGAAACCAAGTTACTTTATTTCCAAATATGGTGAGGAGGCATGTGTAGAGTATGTTGTAGGCCCAATCTTTCGAAACAGGAATCTGCTTCTTTTGTTATCAGGATGTGTCAGCTTAACCTCCTTGCAAAGAGATGCTATTTCAAGGACCTTTCCAGTATGTTCTCCATTGTGTGTTATCTTCACAGACCCAGTGTTTTTTAGGCTACCTTAGTCTTCAGACCAAGTATCTCCTATCAGCACAGTAGTAACTGACTAAATCTATCCTATTTTATGTGCTGAAAAACAAAGAACCAAAAGGTGAACTTTGCAATGCAACTGATGTAATGCAGCTTTTATTTTTCAGCAGCTCTGAGTGATTAGATGATTCAGATATGCACTGGAAAACCACAGGAGGACTGATGGACAGTTAATGACTTCTTTTTAGCACCTTTGGGGCAGGAGGCAAGAAGGTGATAGTCCCTCAGAAAACAAATGCTAACTGGCTTTATATGTGAGGAAAGACAAAGAGATTGGCCTGGCCATTACAGTGAGTTACCAAAGCTGATGCCACAGGCTGGAGGAAATGCATGCAGTAGTGAAAGACAGTTCTCTTCACAGTAGCAAGGACTGATTATAATTTATTCTTTATAATGTGCTTCTACAGCTGTAAAACTATTCCTAGCCAGGAAAACAGTTTCTGAAATACCAGTGAAATATGGGAGTGGTGAGATTGATGTTGCAGAAGAGTTCATGCGTTTCTAAAGGCAGACGTTTAGGCACGACAGCAGAAACTTCAGATCTGTGAGTCTTGAAACAGAACGGCAAGCATGGG
This sequence comes from Sagittarius serpentarius, assembly GCA_034782735.1. Taxonomy (NCBI): domain Eukaryota; kingdom Metazoa; phylum Chordata; class Aves; order Accipitriformes; family Sagittariidae; genus Sagittarius; species Sagittarius serpentarius. The sequence continues at coordinate 9,894,328 of JAVKLA010000062.1, read as the reverse complement.
TTCATAAGGAAGATTCAGAGGGCCTCAAATCTATAGTTATCCCCCAACATGAATACCATGAGAAAGTTTAAGCTAAACTAAGCCGAATGAGAAAGTTTTGTCTTGTGGTTCACAGCTATGTACAAAATCCACTTTTTTAACAGGCACCTAAATGCTGTTTTAAAGAAATCACTCCAACAGTTATTTAATGCTGTTTCATAGTATGAAATAATGTAATTTACATATAGATTAAGAATCTATTTATGGCATCTATGATACTACAAACAAGTGTGAGGGTCACAATTCTTTATTGCATTTCTTCAGTACTGCTTCATTTATGTTTGCATTATAGTCCTATTAATGTTTCCACTTTAACATACAGCGTATCTCAAATATTTACTACCAAAATGGCCTGACTTCATAAATAAACTTATCAATAGTCAAGTGTCAGGATTAATTACTTCATCTAAACATACTTTAAAACTTAAGCAAATTGGAGCATCACAGAGTTTATTATAATTCTACTGCCTATTGGAGAAAAATCAGACGTGTTCTTTATTACAAAAGCTTCTAAGTCACAGTGCCACAATAGTAAAAACTGATATATAAGCCTAGTTACATATAAACTAGGAATGCATTTAAATTGTATGAATTTTGTCATAGAGAGGAAAATACAAATAAGAATGTTTAAGCTTTGAGATTGCTGGATTTTTCAAAGTTTATGATAAACACTGAAAACTAAAGATTTCCGCTGTTAGGATAATTACCTTTATATCCTGAAGGCATTCTTTTAAGTAAAACGTTTCTGAAGAGTTCATAAGAATGATGTATATGTGGTCACATATTCTAGTTGCTAGAGAATGAATAAAAGGAAATTACTAGCATGATTTGTTGGTAATACTTGTTTGAATTTTTTTTTAATTTCAGCTCTTTAGTCCATTTTAAAAATTTTATTTTACTGTTTCTATAAAGGAATTGCTTTGTCACATAATCACTTTTTAATTTTATTTCTTTAGCTTATTGTCTGATGTGTTCTATATATTGTGTCTCAGAAATTCCATTCTGCGTGTTTTATTTTTTACTCCATTTTCTATTAAATATATATTCTATACTGTTTTCAGGAGTTGCTGTTGATGTGTGAAACTCCTAACCTTTGAATTTGGCTGACTTTGAGATTTTAACTGTGGATACTTAATATAGAATTAACATAGATTTTTGCATTTAATATAGTATTTATAGCTATTCATCCATCAGTTCTCAAACTCTGATCTGCTGAACGTTTTCGTATTTCGTAGAGATTTAGTAGATCATGTGAAACTCTCCCAAGTTTCCAGCAATCTCAGTTAGCTTTTGAAGCTTTATAGTGGAGAAAAGAGAAAGCTGAAAAAAATTCTGGAGAGATGTCTCATCCATTGTGTGTGAAATGAGGAGAATTAGCTTCTGGTGCATGAAACAGGGACTAGTGAATAGGCCAGGCAGCAGGAGACAAGTTTCCTTATGCAAAAGAAGTAACACAGTTGTCCCACAGATGGCCAGGTTTCTGAGCAATGTTAGAGAAAGGAGAGTGCTGAATGAAGAAGTTAAGTCTGTGAGAAGATGGTCCACAATATTGTTTTATGGTTTGAACTTTTGGCCATGGAAGGAAAGGGATGAGAAATAATCTTCTATGTTGTCCTACCATAAGCAGTTATGTCTTCTCTCTCTCCTCCTTATTACTGTTTTTCTTCCTATAACTGACAACATTTTAATAAACTTCCCACACTGTGAATAGAGGGGGTAAGCGATAAACAAAATCTAATAAATTTTGTGAGGACCTCAAAGTAGTCTAGAAGACGCATAGTCAAGAAATCAGTTGTGCTACCTCCAATTATCTAACTCTTGAATTTTAAAATAATTAATTACTATATTTGGTGAGTACCCGCAAGAAAAAAAATAATATACACAAACAGTTTGGTCAACTGAAAAAAATTTTTTTTTTCTTCTCCTAATGTAGTTTCAGTTTCTATTAATATTTAGACAACAAGCTTATGGTTCAGGTTTTGTTGTTGTGTAGACATGTGCCTAGTTCAGGCTGCACATTCTTCATTCTCTTCCTGACCATCTTTGTGTCTTTTTTTTTCCTTCTATTCTTTCAGTAGTAATTTACAGTACAGCTGTTTATTTTTTTAGCATGTATAAGGATAAAGAGCTTCTGCTTTGTACTTCCAGTAGCATTATCTACTCTTCTGGAAAGTCAGGTTCATCCTGATCCCATGTTGGGAAGGAGGGAGAGTGGGACATGTCAGTCCCTACCCATACTTGAGTCACTCGGAGTGAAACCTAGGAAAATGGGCAATGAAGGAGCAGTGATTCACCCCAAATTCTGGAATGTGGAGGGCCCAGATCTCTGAGACTTGCTAAGATGTATAGCTGAGAGTATAGATACAGCCTCTTAATGGTTGTGAGGAGAGGAAGCCACTGCATTTACGTCATCCTTTTGAATGCAAAAAGAAGTGGTAGAGACCTGATCAATGGAGAGAAGTGGGAGTTACTGTAAAGGGAGATTCTTGGTATGCAGATAAAGAGCTAGTCAGTAGGCAGAAAAAAAGGGAAAAGAGGAAAGAGTGTAGGAAGATTTGTGACAGGATACACTGGCACCTAGAGTGTTTTTCTTCTTTGTTTTCAGGACCCATACAGCCATTAGTTGTGTGATCTCTTCTTCCTTCAGCTGTGGGTATGGGAATATTTGCTGTCCTTTTGTATTGCTTTTAGAGGGGCCCACTTTTGCTGTGTCTCTAAATTAAGGGAAGAAATTAGTATTTAGAAAGTGAACATAAGTCTCTGAAGTACAGGAGCAACAGGGAGAATGGGGTTGACCATATAGTCAACCTAGATGATAGGACATGGACACGTATGCAACAGTAGCTAGGCAGAGGCAGAGGCAGATCCAGGAGTTAAAATGATGAAAAACTTCAGCTGAGAATGCTAGAACTAAGACACTGATTCTGAAGATGCCAAAGATGTACTAAGACGACTGGAAGCAGACATTCACAGAGAAGTAATACATAATCATATAGTCAAGGGTCATATTACAATGCATATATAAAAGGCTGCTGAAATAAGGCTGTACCAGAGTCTTTGACTTGTTTGAACTTCCAACAAGTGAAATACGTGGGTTTATGATGGTTTCTTTCTTTATTTAGTCATCACCATATTTACCAGCAGTAAACTCAAATTAGTTTAAGTTTTTTCTTTCTTATAAATTCTAGAATTTTATAGTCTTTTCCAAGTTCTTTGGCTTAGAAAATACTGTTTGTCTATCTTTCTTCCATTTATTAGGAATTGCAGTTGTTTTGTGATGCCTTTGTGCCTATTCGGTCTGAAAAGTAAAATCTGTTCTGTGAATTCCATAGTGTGCTCTAACTTAATTTACTTTCTGCTAACATCTGGTCAAAAGAAAGCATGGAGGATCTGACAAATGATGCTAGCTTTTCAATTCCGTGAGGGAGGACCAAGTGGGTTCAAACTGAAGCAAAGTTAGGGAAAAGCATCCATCTATCCCTAACATACTTAGACAGGGAGATCTAGAGCATGAAGAATGTGTAGGTTCCTTAGAGTGATGACTAACTGTCATCATAGTGATGTGAAAAGAAGCAAAAGAGTGCTTTAGAAGATTTATGTGGCAATTTAGTTCGAGCTCTGATAATCTGGATTGAGCAGATTCCATTTCCTGAGAGAAGCTAAAAGTGGATAGAATAAAGAGAGAAAAACAAAAAGGAAATAAAAGAAGGGAAAAAAACCAAAACACACCACCCTTATAATACCCCCAGCTGGGCTAGACTCATAGAAAGGAAGGCAAAGGCACTTTTCTTCTTTAAGAGCTCTGATTTTGATACTTACTAGACAATGTACTGCTACCCAGAATAGCTCTTAACGCTAGTTATCCGAAGTCTCTGGAATCGAGGAGGTACCTTGTCTGATGAGCTTGTCTATGAAGCACTTCAAAGCTGTTTCAAAGAACACCAAACCTAATATCCCATTACATTATAAACTGTTCTTGGCACAAACGAAAAATAAAGAAATCCTAAGGATTTACATTTTCCCCATCAGGAGCTACGTTTGATATCAGAGTCAATAAGTATGAAAATGTTTGAGAAATTGCTTAATACATTCAATTATTCTTATCCCATGTGGAAAAGTCACTGCTAAGCTAATGGTAAAGATAGCCATAAAATAAGGAAAGCCATGAGAAGTCACCATACTATCTGGTCACCTGGAAAAATGCTGTTACCAATGTATGTGCACATACCATGTCATCTTCATGAGATGAACTCCCTGGCTCTTTTGCCTTGCCCTATCACATTTCCTCTAGAAACGTGCTTACTACAGAATAGAGAAAGAGAGGAACGTTTTGTGATTAATGATTAAAATCAGAGGAAATCAGAAATGCCAAAAATGAATCTTAATGTTTTGCAAAAAAAATGCTCTTTATGAAGGGGAAGACTGGTCTGCTATATCAAAGGGTTAAAAGGAACAGCTAAACAAGATGCAGACAATACTGAGGAGTGGATCATTTCTTATCACCATCAATAAAAATGCAGCAGTTCGGGCCTGGCTTGTTTAATAATTAACATGAGGAATCCTCAGAGACTGACTTGTCAGAAACAGCATTTTTGGACTAAACCAACAACTTCAAAAGCAGAGTCACCACTCCAGATGGTATATACCCAAGAGTCTAAAAAAGCTTAACTATGAAGTGGCTGAGTCAACAACAAAAAGATTCAGTCTCTTATTCTAAACAGCTCAAAGGCTCAGACATTTGAAAAGCAGAAATTTTAACTATGCATTGATTTCACAGAATCATACAGAATGGTCGAGGTTCGAAGGGATCTCTGGAGGTCATCTGGTCCAACCCCCCCTGCTCAAGCAGGACCACACAGAGCCAGTTGCCCAGGACCACGTCCACATGGCTTTTGAATATCTCCAAGGAGGGAGACTCTACAGCCACTCTGGGCAGCCTGTGCCAGTGCTCAGCCACCCTCATAGTAAAAAAGTGTTTCTTTTTTCCATCAGATGGAATCTCCTGTGTTTCGGTTTGTGCCCATTGCCTCTTGTCCTCATTTAATTATGAGTTTAACTATATATTTTATCTATAAATGCTATAAATGTTACCTGGGAAGTTTTAAGCTAGTCAGATCTTTACACCAGTACCTGACAACTGGCTATTTGGAAATAATTAAAAAGCGTAGTAAAAGACATGGAATATCATGAAATAATGGAACTTATCCAGCGTGGTGTCTGTGAAGAAACGCATCTTTCACTCAGTTCTTGAGATGAACTGTAGATGTCAATAGTGTAATGAATACAAGAAATTTGGAAACATGCTACATTTAGACTTACAAAAGTTAGTTCATGTGGTTTCATACAGAAGAGCCTATTAAGAAAGCTAAGTATTCATGGAAGGAGAGGCAATAAAGCTATAGATATAACTACGTACAGAGAAAGTACATATAAAAGTATACAAAAACACATGTTTTGGTCTATGTTGATACCTCTGTCTTTTAACGTGCAATTCTAAATGTGGAATTTTTCCATAACAAACAAAGTGAAGAGGTTTTCAACAACAGTGATCCTCTATAACTCCTTCTGTGGATTGTTCCATTAAAAGAGGATATATAGCAGCAATGAAAGGACTTTTTAAAGTATTGAATCATTGAGCGGACACAAATCTCTGATTCTGAAAAAATGTGTTAGTCAAAAGGCTAATCTTGTGTGTACCAGACAAAATAATTGTTTTGTTATTGTTGAAGGCAATACTTTCATACTTGACCAAGCACCATAAATTCTTAATTTCTGGTTAATGGGTGGCATAATTTATATCACCTCCTGACTCAGAATAATTTTTGGTTCCCCCATTCTTTTAACACAAGAAATTGGATTTACCTTTGGCAAAATATGATCTTTATTTTGAGATTCTTAGTGTGAAGCAGTTGTCAATTCCTTATTGTCAATAATGAAGTGAAGGTTAGGGTATAAGATAAAGTTAGTAATATTTTACAAACAGGATGGAGAAAATGCCATTTCTATATTGGGTGCTGTGTAAATATGAGAAGCTCTTAGAAATCATTTAACAATTGCTGTAGATGGAGTCAGGCCAGAAAGAAAAAAATAGGATGTCCAAACATAGAAAGTTTATTCAGTAAATGGAAATTCAAGCTTGAAAATTGAAAAGTTTGGTTTTGATCTATCTCAAAGGGCACCTTTTAGCTGTTGGGTTTTTTGTTGTTTTTTTTTTTAATAAAGGGCAAGTTTTATTAAATGTTTATCTTAGAAACACATTATTTGCATGCTCTGTTTCTTGTTCCCCTTAATCTTCTGATGTAATCCCTGCTTAAGAAGGCTGGGTTGAAAATGCAGTATTATATATTTGAGAGACTTTATCCTAACATATTGCACTCAGGAAAGGCTGAAATATATTTTCAGCAACAGCAACTTAATGTACTGGGCAAACACCTACTTCATGTGACCTTTCAGAGAAAATACCTTCCTGTGATTGCTATAGTCATCCAAAGGGAAAAAACATGTCAAATTCATCAAATATATTTCTTAACATTTCTCAATGACAATTCAAAATCCTGTTCATGTTACTATTTAAGGTGGTAAATCAGTCCCAGATACCTACAGCTGGCAACAGAATGGAGCATAAGGTGCTGTAAAACAATACTGCTATTACAATAAAAGATCTCATACATGAAGCCTGAAGTATGAATAATTCCATTTTATACTCACAAGCCCCAAATCAACCTGTATTCCTAAGCCTCAGCGCCTTCAGTCATCAAAATGTTCTGGAACCCCTAAGTAGCTTAAGTCCCAAGATTTGCATATCCAAAGTGGTTCATGGATATTCCAGGGTAAAATATCAAATACCCTGTCACCACCATTTTCCTGTCCCTCTAAGGTAGTACCATCCTTGACCAGAAGGTGGAGGTAGAGTTGTTTGGGGGGGGTTGCAGATGACTTTACAAACCCATGCATGCTAAGATTTTGTTGCACAATGCCATTCACAATTCAGTAAACAAAGTAGTCAAGAATCATAGAATCATAGAATTGCCTAGATTGGAAAAGACCTATAAGATCATCTAGTCCAATTGTTAACCTAGCACTGACAAGTAAGTCCCACACTAAACCATGTCCCTGAGCGCTACATCTACACCTACCGCTCTTTTTGCTAATGCATGTCAGCTTTTTGACTGCAGCAGCGTAACTATCCATGAGGAAATGCATGATATATTTCAAGTCTGACCAAATCCTGCAGAGACAAATTTCATACAGCTCAGAAGTTAGTCAAAGCCCAACAAAAAGTTAATGTAATTGAAGTTAACTTTTTCCATCTGTTACATTTAAGTTCAAACAAGTAGTAAGGCGTAATTGTAAGGAACTTTTGTACTGTAGACAGGTGACTGCTGGCCTCTGCCTATGGATAGTTTAAGAATAAATAGTTAATCTGTCTCTCTAGCTTCTAACATTCTTCATAATGAACAGCTGCGCGAATCATGTTGGAAATAGCAGTAACTCTAACATGTTCTGAATCCTCCTTGTGGAAATATACATGTGGTGAAATTCAACTCACACGACTGTGGATGTCTGCATCTGACCTAGCTATGCAGACTGCCTTAGAATGAAGAGAAGCAGGTACTTAGATAGCAAAATTTATCTGATCCTAATGCACATGTCTCAGATAGACTCACTAGTTCCTACCTGTCACCTGCCTGGATTTCTGTAAGGCTTTGAATCCCTCTCCCCTGCAACACTGTTGCCTCTAGATTGGAGAGATATTGATTTGATGGATGCACTGATAGATTGACAAGGAATTGGCTGGATGGCCACGTCTGAAGAGTTACAGGCAATGGTTCCATGTCCAAGTGGAAATCAGTAACAAGTGGTGTCCCTCAAGGGTCCGTACTGGGACTAATACTATTTAATATCTTCATCAGTGACATAGATAATGAGATTGAGTGCACCCTCAGCAAGTTTGCAGATGACACCAAGCTGAGTGGTGCAGTTCATACAGATGACATCCAGAAGGACCTTAACAGGCTTGAGCAGTGGACCCATTTGAACCTTATGAAGTTCAACAAGGCCAGGTGCAAGGTCCTGCACCTGGGTCAGGCTAATCCCCAATTTCAATACAAGATGGGGGATTAATTGATTGAGAGCAGCCCTGCCGAGAAGGACGTGGGGTTAATGGAGGATGAAAAACTGGATGCGAGCTGGCAATGTGCAATTGCAGCCCAAAAAGCTGGGCTGCATAAAAAGAAGCATGGCCAGCAGGTCAAAGGAAGAGAATTCTCCCCCTCTACTCTGCTCTTGTGAGACCCCGTCTGGCCTACTACATCCAGTTGTGGGGTTCCCAGTACAAGAAAGAGATGGACGTGTTAGAGTGGTTCCAGAGGAGGGCCACAAAAATTATCAGAGGGCTGGAACACCTCTCCTATGAAGAAAGACTGAGAGAGTTGGGGTTGTTTAGCCTGGAGAAGAAAAGGCTTCAGAGAGACCTTACTGTGGCCTTTTAATACTTAAAGGGGGCTTATAAGAAAGATATGGGTCTATAGGGTCAGGACAAGGGGCAACAGTTCTAAATTGAAAGAGGACACATTTAGACTGGGTATATGGAAGAATTTTGTAATGATGAGGGTGGAAGGGTTCCAAGTCAGGTTGGATGGGGCTTTGAGCAAGCTGATCTAATGCAAGATGTCCCTGCCCATGGCAGAGGGATTGGGCTAGATGAGCTTTAAAGGTCCCTTCCAACCCAAACTGTTCTATGATTTTATGATTCTATGATTCCCCTGAAGTATTTCTCCTGGTTCACCACATTGCAGTGCAAAACGATATCTATGTGTGTGTCTAAAGTCTGATGAAATTCAACTGACATTGAAATTGAAATGACACTTTTACTTAGATCTGCTTTCCAATGAAAATTCACATGGGTGAATTCCTTCTCCTATTCTTCTCAACATCTATATCCACCATCAGTTGAAATGTTAGTCATACGGAGATGAGTCATAGTTTTGCCTACTGTTTATAAAGATGCTCTGATGCTTGGATGAGCTCAGTCAAAACATTGTTTGGCGATGGTAGAATAAAGTATCTGAGAGTATATAGAATAAATGCTAGGAAAAAAGTTGTGCTACATTGCTGCCTGTTGTTATATAGCCTCTACTTCACATGTAGTGCCTAACGGCACAGAGCCATGAAGCACAATGCTCTTCTGTGATGAAGGGATCAAGATTCCCTTTTACCACCCATATGATGTTAGAGTGAAATGCAGTTGCTGTGCCACAGTCAGGGAGCACACTGATTGGCTTCTGGTCAGTGTTGCTGGCAGGTGAAAAGGACTACAGGCATCAAGATTTCAAATTTCCATGACATCTTCTAGGCAGATGCTTTTTAGAAATTGTGCTGCCTAAGTGCCATTGACCCTTCCTCTACTAAATACGGATTGTATGAGAAAAGTTTATTTTTGTCTTCCTTAATCCATTCCCAACTTTATATTCATCCCTCATGTGCACAAAAAGTCAACATAACTTTGTTCTAAAAGCTCTGTAGGTCGAGGACAGTGCAAAAATCCTCAGTAAATCAGTCCCACCAGTGGCTGGCATTCCTTTTCTTGAATACGTAAGGATTATAAAATAAGAATGTGAAATAAATATTTCATTCTTTTGGGACAAACAAAGTATGATAATTGAAAAGTAAAAAAAAATTATTTTACGCTAATACATTGAACTGATTATATGTATGTTCTTGGTTTGCAATGGTATTAATAATACAAGAGCATCTCCTATTGATGCTCCGAGAGGACATTTTTGCCTCAACATTTGTAAATATAATCATCTAAATAACAGGATTGATTCTTACAGTTAATCTTGAATAAACAAAAAGGAATAATTTTTGTCAGAATTTGAGACTATGTAATCTTACAAAATATTATATACTAATTTATGAGAACAATATAATATCAATTACCAAGTATAAAAACTATTGTTTAACTGGAGTTTTATTTCATGGTATATATGTTTTACAAAAAAACATTAATTCCCTGATTTCTCATTGACATGTAACAGCAGCTTTTGGCCACATAAGTTACATTTATCAGAATAACTTGAAATTTCAGAACTTTCAAGCATGGCGTTTTTTTCCAAAATTCACTCTGAGGGTACACTTAAAAATAAATGCATTCATAGAACAAGACTTGTATAGAAGAGTTTCAGTGCAAAGACCTGTGCTGCACTGTGTGTTATAGGTCAGATTTTTGTAAATCATTACGTTATGAGAAGTTCAAAGACAGCAGCATCTAAGCTGAAAGAGAGCAGACGTGATACATGTTTTAATTGACATTGGTAGGATTTTAACATTTGAAAAAGTAGACTGTTTCACTGTTTGTTATAAAACATTTTCTTTGAAAAAGTGGCATCTTTCATCCCTTCATCAATAAATACTGGAAATAACTGCTATTTGTTCAATAGCGTTCCTGAAAAAGTATAATTTGAAGTTTCTTAACAGAATTTTCCTCCTGATATTTTCACTCCATTAGAATTCAGAACTTTAGCTCTATTTCAGGATTAATTTCTAGATCTAGTTCTCTATCTCTAGCTACCAGAATTTTTACTTTTTACTAAAAGATGTTGGCCTGAGTTGTCATATTGCAGGGGTTATGCATTTGAGGTCCTTCCCTGCTTTAGATACTTGGCTGTCATATCTTAAGAATCCCTCTCCAATAACGGTTGGAGAAGGCAATGTGGCACGTATGTATGACAGTTTGGCTCTTAAATCTAGATCGCAGGTAACTTTGGAGAAATACGGAGCTGTAATGATAGTGTAGTAACTGCGATTAGGCAATAGTAGTGATGCACTACTAAAATCAGTAAATGAAAATGGAACAGGAGTTAAATGTTTTTGTTTGGATTCAGATATATAAAGTCGGATGCATTATCATGTTGGTCTCATTCTGCAAAAAAACATCTTTCCTCCAAAGAAAGCTACACTATCATGTAAAGTATGGTGTTACTAAAGAGTGTAAAATTAAGAAAATGTGAGGAGAGGAATAAAAATAACAGTCTTTAAAATAGGAGAAATTTCAAACAAGCTATAAAATTAATACAAATTCTTTTGGGTCTGCTGATAAAACTAGGCATTTGTACTGAAATCTGTCTATTCAACTTGACGGATCTGAGACAAGTCTTAAAAAGTCATGTTTATACAACAAATCCCATTTGCTTGTTACTGTCTGTTTAATTTTTTTTCAGTAATTGCGGATGTGTAAACATTTACAGATGGTGATTAGGTATTAGTATAGATGTATATATATTAAAATGTCTGGGTTTTGGGGGGGTTCTTTGTTTTGTGGTTTGTTGGGGGTTTTTTTAATTGAGGATGCTAATGACAGTTCCACAATTTCCCCAGTAAAGGAATACTTTTTTTCTCCACAGTTGAGTATAAAGTATTAAATCTTGTAGATCAAAATGAGGCTTTGAACCAAAAAAAAGGGTTCTGCATAACTGTTCACCGAGTGAAAGCTGTGCTTTTGACTGATTAATAAGTTGAGTTTAATATCTACAAGAAACTTAGACAATAAGTTTCAGGTAAACCTCTGAAGTTTTTACTTGTACTTGAACTGACTTAGTGCTCTGTAAGGCAAAGGAGAAGGAATTATCTTTCAACATTTATATAATTGTGAAGGGAAACTCAAAATGAAATCAGGGTCCTGTGCTTCATCAGACTTGTGAACTAATTTCAAAATCTGTGCCCTGGGTTTTGTTGCACATTGCCCTTTCATTGGAAGCAGAAAAGATTGAACTTCCTGAAATGCATGGGTACTTCTAAGCAACTCTGAGTTAAGTGAGTACAGAGGCAGATAGAGAATGCAAATAATGTTTATTTGTTTAGGAATTAAGTGGTGCAAGACTCCAAATATGTGTACTTGAAATTGTTAGAAAAATCATCTGATATTTTACCAATTCTGTATCGTTCAGTAATAAATGCAATCATTGTGCATATTTTCTCACATCTAGAGGTAGAATTCTGTGTGTAACCTTAACTTTGCTGTTTTCCTGTCTTTTATTTACCCTGATGTATTAACCCCAATGTATGGTTAATATTTTTTCTATATGGCAGATTAAAATATGTCATGACAAAAGACACAGAAAAAAATATGTATGTCCTTTCTGCACTGATTGACCTAAAAAAAAGAACTGCCTTTGTCCTGTAGCCACAATACACTGTTAATTGGAACAGCAACAGATTTAGTGACTATTCATTGTGTAAATAATTGCAGGGTGAACGTTTTTCACTTTGCCTAGGCAGCAAAAGTCTTAGAATCCCCATTGTCAAAGCTCATTTCTTTGTGCAAGAATACAGGAGAGCAGAAACACAAGTAAAAAAGAAAATAATGAAAAAGGCCAACAATCATTCTGCAAAGCTAGAAAAAAAGCTGAATGAGAATTTGTTTTACAAGTCTTTAGAAATATTTTTCTTTCTTACCATCTGACTGTTCCCACGTTTGTAATGACAGCTGAATATTCCTAGCAGTGTTTGTGTGTAAAAACCATAAAGACTGGAACTGCAAAAATATTTCAGCACTATGAATAACACACAGTCATTACCTCAGTTAAGCTTTTTTGGCATGATCTTCAAAACAGGTATGATTATGTTTAAATTATAAAAGCTATGTTATGTTATTTATTTTCATGACCAAGCTGCACTTCCTTAAGTAAACACAGTTCTTCTCTGGATAGATGCAGAGTTAAAAACTAATTTATAACCCCAGATTCTTTCACTTTCAATTATGCTGTCCTCTGCCATATTTTTTAAGGTAATTGAAATCTGTGTTCATTTTTTCCTTTTTATTTTAAAGAAGAAAAAAAGAATTGTTATGTATAAAATATAACCAGTATTTATCAATGAATTAATATTGCACTGTAATTTTTTACAAAAGTAATGTGCCAACCTATAGTGCCACAGAGGAATTTAGTGCAATACAGATTTAAACATAATTGGCAGTTAGCTTGATATGCTTCTTTCTCCCAGTATGATATGCAGTAAGTGCCAACGGTAAAGGGGTTTTGGGGGGTTTGTCGGGAGTTTAACTAGATCTGTGAGAAAGAGACGGCAGAACAAGCTTTCTTTTCTTGTAAAGCCTCCCAACCTCAGAAACTGTGAGTGACATTAACAATGATAGGAGAAACCTTCAAGAAAAGAATTACCAACTGAAGCTAATGAACAAATCTACTCATTTAGGATGTTTTGCTCACAGCTTAGAAACTCTCTTTTTAATTCTCTTTTTTTTTCATTGTACCCTGGCTTCTTTCAAATCCATTCCAAATAATCTTATCTCCAAATAAATTTTGATTGTTCTGCCGTTCTCACTCTAACCTCATGACCTGCGGTAGCACTGGATGCTTTTCCAGGAAACTTTAAAGTACTCTGTATGCCAGAGTCTGAACACCTAACACACATGCCCAGGTAATCCCATTCATACATGCATCCATACGGATGGCTTATATTCTCAAGCTTTGATATTTATTCTGGCCTATCCATATGCTCTTGTAGCCATATGATTCCCTAATGATATCAAATTTCTAACTCACATTGATCCTACCTCCTGCTGCCCTTCATTACATCCTTGGAGATCAGCGTGCTCCTCTTGAAATACATTAGTCATTCACTACTAACGCCATAAAAGCCCTGAAGTCCTGGAAGAGGAGAGTCTTTGCTTTTCCTTTCTGTTCCCTCAGTATTAATAGATAACTCCCAGCTGCTATTTCATTTTTCTTCCGTCATGAAAGCTGTAACTACATGATTAAAATGTTGTGCAGCTCTAAAACTACTATCAATTACACTAATTTAAGGTCAAATAGAATGGAACAGCACTCTTTGTGGAAAACAATGTAGGCAATGTAAACCTTTATTAATTTAAGGGCATCATATTTTCTACAGACCTTATTATTAATTATTTCTAGGTAGTCTCTTATAATCACATCTCTAAGACTTACTTAGCTCTTTTTCTTTTGAGAACAAAAAAGACCAATGGAGATAATTTTTTCTCCTTTTTTTTTCTTTTTTTTTTAAACTTGGTAGGTAGAAATGACCTCTTTTTATTGCAAAATCTATCTTCTTGGTTTTTGCTTGTGCTTAAAGAAAGTTCACTGTGAATTTTCAACATTTGCCTTCCCTGCAGCTACACAGAGGCTAACAAGTTGAGGAGACTTGACATAACTAAGAGAAATATGCTCTAGCTATTTCTAAAATCAAGTTTTACAATGGGAAATGAATATGTTTCTTCTCAGCAGCTGTCCCTCAGTGCTGTCTAGCTGAAAGACACACTGTATGAAATTACATTTGTTGGAAAATAGCATATCTATTCTAAGAGAATTTTTGAAGGAAATTAATGTTTTGATTTCTGTTTTCAATCATGCAGATTGTTTTCATTCTGAGTGAGAAAGAAAAAGCTGAAATTTGGCTCAAGGAATTATATATAAAAAACCAAACAAACAACCCCAGTCTTAAATGTTTCAAATGGTTTATTCAAAAAATGACGGCATTTTCACCTCTTTACTGAGAGACCCTATCTAAGCAATAACATCTCTCCTCATGTGCAGTCATCTCTGAGTAAACAGTCATTCCGCTGAACCAGAAGGGAACTGCAAGGAAGGTGTTTTTCATTTTAAAGGATACTCAGAGCTGGAACATGTTTCCTGTGTCGGTATCAGCACTGTTCAGTCCTGACCATCATAGTGTATTGCTGTTTTCCTGAGTGTCTGGGAGTGGGATTCCTGAAGGCAGCTGAAAAAAATTACTTGTCATGGAGAGTCAGTATGACCAGAAAATATCATCCTTGAATATGTATAATCTTGATGGACATTTCTTTGAATGTGAACCATGCTCAGTTCCAAGTCCAAAACAGTGTTTCACAACAGAAAAGAAGAAAATACCATGTGGGAATCATTTCTTTTAGAGTTTTTGAAGCATAATCATTGCTATGTTATGAGTGTCTCCAACTAGCGCTTGAAGGTGTTGAAGAATACATACAGAAAGGGAATGAGGGTGAGGGGTTTGAAGTTGCTGCTTGAGAGAACAAGGGATCATAGGCAGCATCAGTGACCCATTGTAACACATTGCAGGCAAAATGCTCTGTAGTTAAATTATTCAGACTAGATAGGTGTTGTAATTAAAAGTAGTTATTATCCTTCCCTGATTACTTTCTAAAGAACTTCTCTTAATGAACAGGATAATTTCATTAAAGTATTTTTAATGATCAAAAATTTAGAAATGTTTTATCCATCTTTCATATTTCTTCTAAATGACCTCAAATTAACCTACAGGGACATTTCACTCATAAGAGAAGTTTTGGTAAGTAGTGAAAGCTTTAAACTAAAATCTGACACGGTCTCATTTAATCTGCAAAGACACAACTGAATTTAAACAAATAGAGCTGCACCAGGTTAAATCTGCTGGAGATCCAGCCTCACGTAACTTGAAGATAATAACTGACAGTTTGTTACTGATCATGTGTTTTTTATCACCTTGAGGCAAAGCTCAATAAAATGATTGGGAATTTTTCCACTAGTTCAATAGGTTTAGGACCAGGCCTTCATTTGGTAGGGCTTCTTTCTAACTTCTGTTTCACAATACCCATTTACCATGTAGAATTTTCTATTCTTTTCTAGTCAGGAGCCACCTAGGTAATGTAGTCTAAAAGTGACTTTATGAAAAAATGTGATTTCAAAAATGCAAATCTTAATCGCTGTTTAGATTTCTGTCATGCCAGCAATGACATTTTCTACCAATTTCAGGAGGATAACTTACAAACAGGGATCACATGGCAACTGACAAAATGATTGGCAAATAGACCTTAGGGCTAGAGGTTGGCCAAAGGGCCCAAACGGTATCTCAGAGGTCTGAAATACGAAGCAAGTAAACATTTCCACCAGCTCGTGGAACAGAGACTTAGAATTTACCTGCAGTTTTCAGTGTATCCACAAAAGCCATTTTATTTCAAGTGCGAAATTTAGTTCTTGTTAATAATTGTATGCCAAATGAATACATAAAAAGAAAAAAAGAATCCGTCTCGTCAATAAGGATACTGACAAGTATTGTGAAGATTTTTTTTTTAAAGACAAATCAAATTGTTTTATGCTGGGGTTTTTTTTTCCGCAAGGGGCTTCTGTTGGACTGTACGTATCTAACAGTTGCACACAAATAAACTGGGGAAACTCTATAATGACAAAACTCATTTGTATGCATAGTGATAATATAAAGTCTATTTAAAGGCTTCAATTGGACTTAGGTGATTCATAGACTTTGTTCTTACCTTTTGCCACAGGGATGAATTACAGCCACACTGCAAATTTGATTGTGCACAGAGAGCATGTGGGAGGAAAGCTGTGTAGCTAGAGGCTCAGGGTAAACCTTACTGAGACAGAAAAAAAAATGACAAAAATACAAAGAAAATATTAAATGATTAAAAATTGCAAAGACATGTGGTATGGTAAGGGGATACTGAGGTGGAAGAAACTACACACTAATGCATTAGACAGCAAATTAATTGTTTAAAGTAATACATTTCTTAGCAGGTTACTGTTTTAGACCTTTACTGAAAGCAAGGAATGATGGCAAGAAAACTGTAATAAAGAATTCTCTCATTTAAATAAAAATGAAGATAAGGAAACGGTTAATTTTATTGAAGGAGGCAAAGCTGGGTTCAGCAATTCAGGACACAGAAAGCAAAAACAGACATGAAGATTACTTTTTTAAGTTAAAGAAAGATAACAGAGGTCATACAGGTTATTAATTTCAGAAAAGAAAAGATAAAATAGGATTCAAACTTTATTAATTTCATCCAAAGCAGATGAAATGTAATATATGGGTCATTAATTCAATAAGGAAACTCAGAAGAGAATATTTATTTAATTTTGTAACTTAAAGTAAGGCAGGAAATTAAAGAAGTGACTAATTATTAACTGAAGCCAAAGTAATGTTATATCATAAGGTAGACTTTAGAGTCCATTTGGGAATTTATTTAGATTAAAGCAAGGTTAGGAGGAAAATGTCAGTCTACATTTTATTTTAGCAGTGTAGGGGAAAAAGCCTAGTAAATACGGAGCAGGAGAGCATCTATATCTGAAGTCATCATACTGAATGACAGTACAGCGGTCTGTGTCCAGATAATTTCAAGCACCTCCTCAATTGTGTTTCTTAAATAGGAACAAAGTGTGTGTCACCATGGCATAACTAACAAAGTAAGGTATCATTTCACTGAAAAGCAGAAAATTCACTGACCCAGCAATGTGTATGGGACTGTGTAAAATTTTTTGTGTCTACGAAAGATATGCTTTAAACAAACAAACAAAAAGTTATTTCATAAAACTAATTACAAGTAAGAGGAACACAATAGAAAAAATATTGAAATAGTGGATTATGTAATTTCATAGAACCAATGAAAGTGTCAAAAATTTACAACTGCAGTGAGATATTGTGCTAATAGGTACTAATGTACAAAAATAAATTCTTGATGTAGCTTTCAGAAATAAGCATCATGAGAGAAAAGCCTATGTCAAAGGTCCAGCATCGGATGCAACTCTTACATTGTCATGTTGGTATTTCTCACAGATTTTTCTTTTGAGGACGTTGAACTTCAATTTTATGCAGAATGGATCAACAAATACTCTGCTCTAGATGTCCCAATGTCTGCTTCAGCAAAAAAAAATATATATTAATGTTTGTTTCACAGAAGTGAAATACAGATACATCACACTCTCAGACTCAAACACTCGCAGTTGAAAAGTAAACACATTATGGAAAAGTCCCACTTCGGAAAGCACCCATACTCTCACAGTCCTGCTGATGAAAATAGCTATATACTTTTTTCCCCCTTCCTTGGTGTATTGAGACAATAAAACTTTTTATTGATTACTGTTCTTCCTGTGCTTCATGTACAAGTTCAAGATCTATATGCAATTTATGCTCACTCTCTCTAGAATTACAATGACTGGAATTATTTTAGTTCACAGTTTTGTTTTCAAGTATGTGTCAAAAGTGAAAAGTAAAACGTACATTCTTTACAAAGGATTTTTTTTAAATTGCTTTTTAGTTAAGTGGCATATAGGATAGTAGCACATTGAGGTTCATCACAATTTCATTGTTTCATTCTGTGGAATGGATCATGAGTGGAAAATATGTATTGAGGTATATATTGTGGAGGGAACAAGATTTCTGCTCACAGTGTAAGGATGGACTAAAGGAGGTAAGTGCTTATTTTCAGAATTAACATCTAAGAAACAAGTAATCCTGGATAACATCGAAAAGGTGCAATTTCACCTCAATAAACAGGATTCAAATCAATTGCCAAAATATCCAGTGCTGCTTGAGATGATGGCCTAGGATATCGGAGATATCTGCACAGAGATGGTAGATAAGTGGTAAGATCAGTTGAAACCTCTGCCCTCTGGGCCTGGATCAGATGGATCTCAAATAGCAAGCATCAAAAATAGGTGTCTATATTTAAACAGCTGAAGTTTTCCCATTAGTCTGAAGAATCACTAAAGGAATTATTCAGTTGTTTGAACACAGAAGTGTTCTGCTGTCTGTGATGCTTTGGGTAACCTGCCTGGCCTGCAGACCTTGGGCAAGGAGGGTGCAGGTCTCCTGTAACTCCTCTGTCCACCTGTCACTTCTCAGAAAGGAGTCTTCAACTACATTGACATGTTGATGTTTCAGTTACCTTTGGCCATCTCAAGTAACATTAAACAACTGTATTTAGACAACTGTATCTCTCCATAGATACCTAGTTTAAAGTGAGTTGAACTTATTTCTAGGCTCCAGTGATTGCATTGATTAGCTCTGCCTTGATTATAAAGGGAGATAAGACACCTAGCTCACACATAGACACTTGAATTTGTGAGTGTTAATCTAAAACTGAATCCCATATATAGCAAAGCATTACCATTTTAAATCATCCAGACAGATTTAAACCAAGACAGATTTAATCTAGTAGGCTAATTGAAAATTCCCCCCAAAATTCAGCTGACTCTTTATCTTGTGCAGAATGGTTCAACCAGCTTTAATTACCACGACCATTCTAAACCCTAAGATTTTATCATTTTAATAGACTGTCCTTAATAAAGTAATGGTTAGTGTTGTATCTTGTATACAGTTTTCAATCTACATGAAACTGTATATATGCTTTACTGAATATTAATTCTAAAGAAGTTAACCCTTTAAAGAGTACAAACAAATTGCATCTCAGTGTTACAATATTCAAAATGTTATCTGCTGGCAGAGAATTTTGTCACAGTCATAGAATCACAGAATGGTTTCCGTTGGAAGGGACCTTCAAAGATCATTTAGTCAACCCCCCTGCCATGGGCAGGGACATCTTTCAATAGATCAGGTTGCCCAAAGCCCCATCTAACCTGACTTTGAACACTACCAATGATGGGGCATCCACAGCTTCTGTGGGCAACCTGTTCCAGTGTCTCACCACACTCATAGTAAAGCATTTCTTCCTCATGTCCAATCTAAATCTACTGTCTTTTAGTTTAAAATTATTACTCCCTGTCCTATCACTACTAAGGCCCTCTGGAATTAATTTTATTGAATAGTACTGAATACTTGCATTAATATTTGTTGTTAGTTTCTTTTAACTACTACCTTCGGAATGTGCCCTTTTAAATATGCCTAAATATTTCATGGCATACTATATGTATCGTACACCATATGTAACTTTGTATATTAATATAAATATAACAGTAATTCCTTGTAATTTTTAAATCCACCTGTCAAGCCACGAGCAGAGATCTCTGACAGCCAGCTGTCCTTTCCACTTCTGGTTCTCAAAACAATGTCAGAAGGAACGTAGTGTCTTCAAGACTAAGTCACTTAATAGGTTATCTTTCTCAAGGTCTTTGTCGTGATTTTATTACTCCCTGACTATTCAATAAACACTGAAGATGACTATCTTGCCTAATATCTTTTTTTTTTTGTAGTTTCAGTGTGTACGTTTTTAAAAATGAGATGGCTGTATTAAATATTGCTGTACATATTTTTGGAAGTAACCTGGTTTTGTATAAATAACAAATGTAGCTGTTTGTCAATTCAAATTAGGCTTAACATTTAACGCATCAGAAAGGTTGTTTGGTCAGTAAGCACAGAGCTGTACCTCCGTCAGTCACCTCTGCCTTTTTAGTGTGACATGGTTTTGTACACTGTCATGCTAGCAGCAGAAACAAGCTCTTCATTTCATACTGGCTCAAAATCTCCTGATAAAACATCAAACACTGACATACTTACTCTGAATAATTTCCTTTTTGATGAACTTTCAACTGAAGTGCTAAAAAAGCCATCTTGTTAGGATGACGTTCACCAACAAGTTTAATCCCCGTGTGAATGAAGAAGGGTTGTACAGCTGTGTGGCCACTAATATGTCATGTTATACATTTATCATGTAATGTGTGTCTTTCACAAGTTGGCGTTGATATCCCGTACCTTTAGCATCCCTTGTAAATTTGCATCTGGCACACCCAACAGTGGAAAACTTGAGTTAAAGAGAAGGACGCTTGTATCGTATTTTGCAGTGATCATGAGAGGTGTTCTCAAAGACCAGTATTTCAGACTTGGACCTACAAAAAATACTCTTTGCCTACTGATTTGAGTGGTAATGGAGCTCCCTTCTCTGTATTAGTGTTTGAAAATGCTACTTCAAGATGATCAATTGTCTTACAGGTCAAGATGTTGGAATGAACATGTAGCATTCAAAAACCTATTTTCGGGTAGTCCTACTCATTCTTTTACCCCTGTGATCCTTACTTTGGCCAAAATATGTAACATAGCAGTCTCAGCTTCCAGCAGTGCTTCTCATCTTTCTGTTTGGGCTAAAGCTTACATACAGAGGTAGTGTTATCAAAAGAGAAATTAGAAAAAAAGGTGGTGAAGTTCATATTATTTAATTTAGGATATGTTCTGACTCCTGTGTGTGAGATGACTGTGAAACTTTTATGTTTGTACTTACAAATCGCATTTTAACTTTTAAATTTTAATTTGCTTATATAGGAGTTAATAATGAAGTTATTTATTAGTCAAAACACAATTGACCAATAAGTAAAGAATTTCCAAAGCAGTTATGGAAGCTAGATGCTAAAGGGATGGTTTGCAAAAGTATGAAAAGACTATTTGGTCCCTATTTTATGCAGAAACTTTGTGTGACTAAGTTCTTACCATTTTTGTCTTAGAATTTTTATCCCTGAGATCCAATAATGAAAGTTCTTCAGAGTTTGTGTATGAATACCATCTAGCTCTGGAATCGGAACCTGTAAAATGATTCTCTGAAGGTTCCTGTTATGGAAAAATTGTAGCCATTCAAAATGGAGATGCTTGCGAGCAGAGCTTTTCAGCTGAAGTACTGCAGTAATGTGATCATCAGAGACGTAGAAGACATTTCCATACTCCAGTTGTCTTCATCCTCTTTTTCAGTCTTTCCAGAAGATGTCTGTGTCATGCTCAAATGAAGATCAGTTAGCTGACACTTCCTGATTTGCAACAGCAGTTCAAACAGGCTCTGTTTTGAACAAATGGTATTGCTCCTAACTGAGCATGCAGGGCAGGTCCTCCACTTGCGCTCTGTGGGAGCTCTGGGGCCCAGTGAGTACACCTTCATGGTTCCACCCTCTCCTGTAAGAAGATTCTGGTGCATTCACAGCTAGCTCAGCAATCTCTGAACTTAGGCAGTAAGAAAGCTAAGTTTTAGATATGTGCAGCTTAGAGCTGAAGTCACTTGTGAAAAAGTGCTTTAGCCTC
Source organism: Sagittarius serpentarius (assembly GCA_034782735.1). Taxonomy (NCBI): domain Eukaryota; kingdom Metazoa; phylum Chordata; class Aves; order Accipitriformes; family Sagittariidae; genus Sagittarius; species Sagittarius serpentarius. Next base: position 9,872,524 of record JAVKLA010000062.1, on the reverse strand, counting down.
CTAAACTATGCAGACTTTTTTGAAAAGTTTATCTTAAATTTAAACTTTACCTGAAAATTCTTATCTTCAGTCTTGCAAAAAGTTAATCTTCACATGTATTTTTTATTGAGAATGTTGCAACTTCTCGGTCCAGGTGCCTTTACTGCAGCATTCTAATCCATATAAAATAGCCTATTTTTTAAAAAGTGTATTAAAATAGACTCTCACATGGTAGACCAGAATACAACAGTCAGTTTATCTGCTGTTAGGAAACCCTGATGTAGAACTCCACGCACACATGCACATAGAGAAAACTTGAAGCCCTTTTCTCCTGAGACTCTGTTCAAAGCTTTGTTTATAGAATGGAAATGTAACTTCATGACATTAATGTGTTTTGACATTCTCTGACGAAAGACCAGCACTTCTGTTACGACAGTTCTCTGACAAGACCAGTGGTGTGCTATTGCAGTGTGGCTATATGAACAAGTCACTGTTGGATTGTAATTTGTAATGAATCATCTGCTCTGAGATAACTGAGTTGAGGGTCATGTCATGTACTGGGCAGCTTGCCCTGTTTTCTCAGAAATCTAAACTACCTCAAATTACCTTCTATCATATCACCTGTTTTCTTTAGATCCTTTTAATCTACTTCTCTTTTGCTGCACATCTCAACTTAGTCAATGCTGATGTGACCTAGGTTACCAACCACGCTCTTGTCCTGTGGAATTTCACATCCTGAAATTGTGCTTTTCATTATGTAAAATGCTGTGAGAGCAGGTATGTGCCCCTAAGCCGTGAATCACTGCCTTGCTGACTTGTTAACAAGTTGCTGCCCATTAGCTGTTCACATATGCACTCCTGCCCCACACTACTTAAGGAACAGTTTATCTCTTTTTTCATTAAGTGTTAAGTCACATCAATCTATTTTGCATTTATTACAGTCTACTGTCCACTGATTTATAATGATACGTGCGAAGGGTCTTGGTCAATGGTAAATTTTAGGTAACTCTGAGTTCCTTACCCCTCCCTGAGGGATCAAAGGTTGCACTCCAGAAGTGGCATCAAAGACTGCACACAGTCAGTTACCCTAGGCTAAACAATTTCCTTTGAAATGGCCATCCCATAGGCAAACATTTCCATGTTAAATTATGCATTGTTTTATTAAAGCTTCATTTTAATTTACTGGGTTTCATTGATGAAATGCTTTCACATATTATGTACCTTTGGCCCAAATCTGAAATTAAGACTCTTGCTAAACATGTCAGCTGTGAATGATCCCCTTGAAAAGAACTAGAGCCTGTTACTTATGTTTCTTTGTATTTTATTAATTTTACAAGGCATAAACAGTTATTCATTGTATGTGGTTGATCCCTATGTATAAATATCTCAGCATTTGTTTTACCTTAGAAATAAAGGTATCAATTAGATATTAATAACATAAATAAGCATTCTTGATGAGTTTAGATATTAAACAAAATAGAAGGTACTATTATCTATAGAGGAAACCTATTAACCTAAGTTTACCTATAGGCATATAAGCATTGCCTTTACTATCAGTAGAACTCTACATTCTTTAAATTGAATCTGTTAAAGGCTATGCTGGGTTTGATGGCCTAGAAACTGAAGCATGGGAAACATACGGATCTGAATGAAGATTTATTTCAAAACTCTGAAGTGTTTGTACAGTTAAAAATTCTTCTTATGATCTGCCAACACTTCAGCAAAAAATCGGCAAATTTTACCTCAACGTTGTGGTTAATTAGTGCTTCACTATTGGGATTGTCTGGGGATTTTTAAAAAATTCTCCATGAGGTAAAAAAGCATATCTGCTATAAAATGAAAAAAATGACCGTGTTAGGATTTTCCAGTTGAATACTGCAAGAAGCAGTGACCAGCAAACAGAGCTGCCATCTTGTGGATAAAAACACCCACGAGCAGGTGGCTCCTGTTGCCAGGACGTAGCAAAAAAATGCTTGTAATAGTTGCCAGCTGTACCTGACTTGGCATTCAGATCATATACAGGATTATGAGAGCTGTAATTTTGAGCTTGCACATTCAGTCTCTAAAAGCTCTTATCACCTGACTGAGTTCTAATTTCCCCCAAAATCTTTAGACCTAGCCCTTCCAATATTAATAATGTATAGGTTAAGCAACACTGAAGAACCGCTTGTGTTTTTCAATTAGTGCCTGGTGCAGAGCTATGTTTTGTAATATAAATAATTGGTTTAACTATTAAATTGATGTGACAGAAATAATTGTCAAGCAATTAAATGCAGTAATGATTTCAACTCATGGGAAATATATACTAATAAACCTGAGTTTCGCTGTGCTTGAGAACTAAAATATCCACTCCTGTTAGATTCTTCAGCATTACTCATGTGTCAGTTAATACTGTGTTATAGAAAGAAATGATACAGTTAGTTACCGAAAATCATTGGTCACTTCTCTTTCGTTCTCTTGTTCTTTCCTTTGTTCTTCTTCCATGTGATTTGTATTTGAAACTATGATGCCAAAACCATCACCAGCAACAGTACCCTCACTGTCTGTGCCAGTCATGAGAGTTAACAAGCTAGTCTCCTCAGATAGTCTCTTCAGACTTACGGCACAATGATAGGAATATATGAATTTTCTGTTCCTGGATTTCACACACAGTCATGCACACCCGTCTTTGAGCTCTTGTAACTTGTTCTGTAGGTTTCTTTCATCCAAATGAGTTTTCATTTAAAGAAATGACCCTATGACTTTTTTGTTTGTTGAACTGGCTTGCTGCTACTGCATATGTAAAAAGCATGATTTAAATCCTGTCACATTTTTTCTGTTTGTAATGTAAATAATACTAATTTCATACTGGTTATAACCCGTGTGTGACAGCATGTGGAAGTGTGAAAAGTGCTGTGTGACTTGATTAGGATCATGGAACTGCTCTGTTAGCTAAAGTTGTTACCTGTGCTCAGCTTGAATCTCCAAAGTCATCCATGTTTTTAAAAACACTGGTGTTTGATAGATAATTTTTGTTCTTACAGCAAGGAGCATGTACAAATTGATAATTTGTCACTAATGTTCATAAGTCATTCAATTCCAAAACATTCATTTATCATATATTACTGCAGAAAAAAGACTTTTTTTGTAAAAAAAGGCCATTTACTAAGAAGTATTCTCCACTAAAATTCCAAATTAGCCTTTGTACTACCCTTTCAAAGTAAATTTTCTACTAATACAGGTTATTGCTTAGTTCATAAAGCATAGGCTCTATCTTATCACCGTAGATAAGATATTGTGTGAACGCTGTAGACTTTGTAAGAGTACAGCAGTCTACCATTGAAGACTGTCTAGCAGGTCATCTGTGAGTGATACGCTCTGTTAAAGAATAAAGTGTAGTCTATGTAAGAATAAAAAGTGTATAGAACTTTAATTCATCATGGCATTAACTGGATATGGGAAATCAGGGTATTTTTCAGGCCTAACCAACCCATGTAATCAAATTTTGTCAACAATGTGTCTGTTTGGTCTAGACTATTTATAGCAGTAAATATTCAGGAGAATATAACTTGTACATATAAGACATCTAAGCATATTTTATCTCATCAATAATTCTTTTACTCATGACTCATACCTTCTTAGCAATTACTATGTCTTACCTTTATCATTAATCATACAAAAGCAAAGCTGGCATTCCCATTGTCCAAATTCATCTTTGCTGATCTGTAATTCTGTTTTGTCACTTTGCATGGCAATGAATCTTTTTTTATATAAATTTCCATCTGAACTCTCATGTTCTCTGAGCAGAAATAAATGAACAGAGGCTTTCGTTTTGGCCTAAAGTACGTTTTGACTAATAGGTTAGCCTCTAGATCCCCACACAGAACTGCTGTTTATTAAGTCCCCAGAATTTAATCTCCTGAGTCTCTATAACTTTGCGAAAGAACAACAAAGAAATGGCAGAGCTCTTTATCAAGTTTATTCTAGAAAACTTATGTTTCACATCTTATATATTGAGCTAAACTGTGTTTGATTATATTTCAGTTTTCCTGTTTGTTTGGCTTGGTGTGGTTGGTTCTTTGGTTTTGCTTTTTTCTCCAGGGAACAAGCTAAGACAATTTTTAAAAATAATACTTTTTTTTTTTTTGTCATGAGGGACAGCAGACCATAAATAAACTAGCATGGTATATAATTTACTGTAAATAAATACTGAATCAGGTTCCTATCCAGTGAAAGAAAAAAATAGTTTCCATAGATGGAAAAATAAAGTTGATGTAGAACAGAAGATACAACATGTACTAGATAAGGTTTTTTGCATTTTTCCATAGAGCAGTAGGATTTTTTGTGACTAAAGAGGAGAGATCAAAATACTCCTTTATGGAAAAAGGAATTCTTTAAGCACTGATTCGGACTCATTTAAAAGTTCACGTGATTTATGATACTGCCTGTAATATAGCAAAATGCTTAGTGCCACTGTATTTAGGACATCACACATTTGGCAGTGTGTTTCATGCCTCATTTACTACAGAATGTCTGGGCTCCTACTTAGCATTCAGAGAGTAAGTGTGGATGTACACCTGTGCATCTCTTCACTTTTGCTGTTAGTTTTAAATACTTAAAGAGACACAGTAATCAACCTGACATTGCAACAGTGCAATGTTCTTGAATTTACACCCTTTATTAATCTCACGCGTGTACCTTTATTAATCTCACGCCTTAAGAGGAGGCAATGCAAAATCATTAAAAAAGCGAGTTCTTCAGGTGCTGCATGCATTAACCTTTCCTTTAATACCTCTTCTGTACAATATTTTGATGATTACTGTCATTTAGTAAACAGATTGTGAAAATGCAGCTACCTGAGGGTCTTGCTTAATAATGCAGGCAAATTAGGTTTTAGAATTTTTTTAATTGCTACATTCAGTGGCTCAGCAACAAGCACCTGCCAGTCCTGGTCCCCAAAGCAGGAGCTTCTCGTACAGTCTCATTTTCACCAAGAAAAAAAAAAAAGGAAAAAAAAAGGGGGGAAGGGAAGAGGAAAAAAAAAGGGAAAACAAAAGAAAGGAAAGGGAAAAAAAGGAAAAAAGAAAGGGGAAAAAAAGGAAGGAAAAAAAAGGGGGGGGGGGGGAAATAAGG
>JAVKLA010000062.1:9836684-9856630 GCA_034782735.1 Sagittarius serpentarius | reverse complement strand
GAGGTTCCCTCTGAACACCAGGAAACACTTTTTTACTGTGAGGGTGGCTGAGCACTGGCACAGGCTGCCCAGAGCGGCTGTGGATCTCCCTCCTTAGAGATATTAAACACCTGGGCATGGTCCTGGGCAACCAGGTTCAAGTGGCCCTGCTTGAGCAGGGTGGTTGGACCTCCGGGGGTCCCTTCCAACCTCAACCATTATGTGATTTTGTGATACTTAATCCTTTGAGGCCCCCTCAGAACCACTGTTGCTTTTTGCTTTGGCCAAATAGATTAGAAAAATAGTAAAAATACTTGAGAGTGATGAATGCTTAAGACTGATAGAATTTCTGGGCAGTGGCTCAAAGCTACACAGCTTTGAGCTTTGTGGTCTGCCTCCTGCAACTGTATAAAGCCCATTGATTTTGGGACATAAAGATTCGGATCTAGTAAGAATGACTAGATGGATCAGTGGCAACATGTGAGAAGGGATCCTCTTTCCCTGATCATTTAGATACGGGACGTGACCCACACACCCAGTGCTTCTTTCATGGACTGGGTTTCCCTATGTCTAAATTTCACCAGGGGACACATCCATATCAGCCTGGAAGTGCTGCTTATTACTTGCTTATATTGACTAATTCAGTGAATAAAATTTTAGATTTGCTGATACACAACTGAACATTCTTCTTGTGATCAGCTGTCACTCAGAGCCAAGAAATTTGACAGATGTCTGTTTCATTCAGCACTTGTGCTCTGAGCAGCACTGCGTAAGCCAAACCTTTGTCTTGCACAATGACTAACTGCAAATCACTCACACCAGCACTTCTTAATTTACGGTTCACCTACCCTTTTTTCATTTTATTCACATTTTCTAAAATCTCACTTTTCTGTAATACAGGTAGTCCCTAAAAGTGCAGAAAGTAATAAAAAAGAAAAGGACAATGGTAAATATAGTTTATTTTCTTAACTGCAACTCAATTTAAACATTAATGAGATACTGTAACAGTAAATACAATACTGTATGTTTTATAATATAGAGACATTATGAATATGAGACCCTGATAGAAGTTGCTTGAAAGAACTTGCTGAAAGAAAAGTAGGGGTGATGCTGTTATTGCTGCTTATTTTTTTCATTTTGATTTGATTTGGTAAAGGTTAGTGAGGTAATTCGGGCAGCCTTGGAAGAGTTTTGTCGATGTTGCTTTCCAGTTCCGTGCTAGATCGCACAGGTGACAGCTCTTCCGTGGTCCAGTAGGGACCAACTTCAGTAATACGGATACGTATTTTTGTAGCACTGCACTGTCTACTTTTGCAGCAGCAAGATTTGATAGGATTTATGAGATATTAGATGAAATCTTATGATTGACTTCCATTGTCATCACAAGTGTCATTACAATATAGCTTCAGGTTTACAAAAATAATTTGTTCATCTGAAAATACCACCTATATAATGCCAGTTTTTGTGCTAATGTGGATTTCCAACTTTGTAAAGCAGAAATGTACGTAATTTCAATTTAACATGCCCAGAGGCACAGACTTACATACTCCTTTCTGAAACTAATCAGTTACTCATTCACGAATCTCATTTTCCTCAGTCATCTCTACATACTTTACACTTCAGTCTTTACACCGTCTTACCTTTCAAAACACAGTATTCAGTTATGAACAGTGAAAAACATTTAATTGATATCTAAGATACTCCAAATAAGCTCTTTGTAGTTCATTTTCCCCCTCAAAGAGCACCTCTGTTTTCCAAAGAGGGTAAGTATTACTTGGCTGCTTTGTATGATAAATGCTCACTCACTTCCCCACCTCCTAATAATTTTTGAACTTTTTACCTAGTTTACTAGAGAAAGCTGAAGTTTAGGTAAGAACACTTCAAGTTTTGTGAAAACTAATTGCAGGAGGCAGACAGTCTGCAAGAAAGGCAGGAAAACCTCCATCGTTGCGTGGTGTCTGGCCGAAGCCAGCAGCCCAGTTAGCCCGTGCAGGCTGCCTGGTGAGCTGGCACGCCTAAATCTTCAGTCTGTCTCATAGCCAGCAATGATGTCCCAAGTGTCCGTGTCGTGTGGAGATGGCTTGGGAAAGAAAAGATACACATCTATAGGAAAGGTTCGTCATCAGGTTTGTGCAGAGAACAACTTTTTGCTGCTAAGCCTTGCAGGATTAGTCTCAGCATATTTTTCACTTGCATTTCTTGACCAATGTTTTAATACTGCCCTTTCCTCCTAACGTGGCTCTTAACCACTTTATCTCATACTCAGTCATATTCTTCCCTATTCCTTCTCTCCTGCCTGGTGATCATGTCCTTAAGTGATTCTAGTGTTTCTCAGCTTGCAGCACGTGGACCACAGGTGGTTCGCAGATGCCAGAAAGTGGTATATGAGATGCTGAGTTGTTTTTTAATCAGACATGTTCACACACACAGATTCAAGTAAAGAAACAAACCAGAGGAAAATATAAACTTAGGTGCCAGTGTGCACTGTGTGTCATTTGTTGATTTTTGTTTTATCCATATAGAATTCCCACTGAGGATCCCATTTGACCTGCAGTTACAGACACTATTTTTTTTTAATCTCATGTGCTAGCACAGTTTTTCCATGCACTAAAAAGCATAGTCTGCACTCATACTGTTACAATGAGAGCATTCAGGGTGAGTTTCTAATACTCCCTCCATGTTCCATCTACAAAAAAATGTAATATAACACAGACTCACCTGTGGATCCTGGTCCTATGTTTTAAACTGCTAGGGCTCAGGTTTTAGTATTTGGATTGTAATTTTTCAATTATATCGGCTCCACCTGATCCCTTTTTTAATTTCATTTCTTTACTTCAGTTGCATTATGGTCTTCACAGGCTAAGAGAAATCAGGTATGTCTGTGTAGTACTGCTCCTGCTATGCTACAAGGTAAGCAAAACCATGTGGCTTTCTTGGTATTGGGCAATAATTTCTGCCATAAGGTGGTTACAGCAGTCAAGACATAACCATCCCACCATGGTCATTTGGCTTTTGGGTTCAGCGGGTCCTCCTCCTGCTGTCTTGCAATGCTGCAAGCATAGTGAGCGTGTGTCTTCTTGCAGTGCAACCTGTTAGAGAAACTGTTCAAAGTAAGAAGCAGTCGATAACGGGGTGGTATCTTCAAGAACGTGTTCTTCGGATTCTTGTATAACCTTTCCCTGTATTCCCAACTAATCTCATTTGTTGGCAATTTCTTTTGTTCATTTTATTATTATTTAGCAAACATATGCTGGTTTGAGTGTTTTTTCTCTTGTAGTTTGTAAGTGTTGAGGTGTTCTGTATTGGTAACATTGATTAATGCAGTTTGTGTAACTTAAAAATGGAATGACAAAGTTTTGCCTGTAATATGCTCAAATAATTTCCAAATGAATCCTTTAATCTATTACTGAAAGATTCTCAGGAAAATAAACCATTGCTGTGAAGTTTATTCAGAGATATTTCATATGAAATCCATACTTGCTCTAAAAAAACATGCTTACATGATCCGTGATCATGCTCTTACAACTGGAAATTACTGCATTTAGAGACTATACAAAGTATGGTAAATAATTCTGAGCTTCTTATTCCTTTAAAGTAATCATATTTTTATTTGAAAAGAAATAAATATTACATATATGTGTATATTGCTCTAAGACAAGAAGAGAACTAAAAAATCACATCATTTCAGAAAAATGTTTGGTCTACAAAGAAAATGGTTAAAGAAACCTGAGTCAGTGACGCTCAAGTGTTCTGAGTGAAGCTCTGCCTCATTGACAGACTCCAAAAAGGAATTGTGATCCTATTGAGACAAGTGCCACATAATCTGTATGTATTTTCAGTCAGGTTTTTGTTTTGTAGACCTGTTTGTTTTTTCTTTTCTGAAATTAATTTTCTTATTTCCAAATTACATACCTTCTTTCCCATAAGTGCATGAAGACATAGAATTTTGTCAATTAAAAGCTTCTTATTGTGCTTTTTTTGTGACCTGGTTAAAGGTACTGGGAAAACAAGGAATCCCTGCTTCTTAACTGAGTCTGTTGTTATGTGGGTTTTTTCGATGCATGTCAATATATTGTAATGAGATATAATTATTGATCTCTGTCCAGATAATTTTATCCTTGCCAGTAAGATACAATCTAAGTATGCAAAAAGGAAAGAGATGAGTGCGGTAAATGGATTTACAGACTTAGGAGATTTATTTACTTTTTCTTTATGACTGGGTCTTCCATTTATGAGCAGGTTGTGGGGTGCAACATTATGTCATGCAGTGTAAGGGGCTTCATAGAAGGGCTGAAATCTTGACTTTGTTAGGAGAAAATATGTTGTGCCGGATCCAACAGCCCGAGAGGGGTGAGGCTGCTGCTGCTGCTCCATGTGCTCTCTCCCAGCTCAGCAGCGATTTTCTCTGAAGAGCTAACCGAAGGTAGGGCAGCTGCACTGCACTAAACTAATCCTTGGATCTCGGGCAGCTGAACAACCGGGAGGCAGATTACAGGTTTTCACTGGGTACGAGGCCAGGTGACCACAATCATACTTTGAAAATGAGAAATAATGACATTAAGAATTAATTCTTAATGAACAAGTTCAGCATTTTAGTAGATTAAAAAACTGCTAGGGAATGGCAGATAGTGGAGATGCAGCAGCACCATAAAATCAGTGCATGAAGCCAGATCCCCAGCAGCAAACCCGAGATCCTGACCGAAGCAGTGAACTGAACCCTCAGCATGTGGCATGCCAGTGTACTGCGCAAATACGCAATGCACGTGGTTTTTTCCTGTAATGGTTACAAAGTTTGAAGTCTAGAACAGCAGCTCAAAACATTTTACCAGTTGTAACTAGGATAATTTTACTGATTGAGAATGCTACCACAAACTGAAAAATAAAAAGCTTAATGTAGACTGTACAGACAGATGAAGCATATGGTAGATATTGGTAGTTAAATTAGCATACTCTACCTGAGTCTAGGATAAGATTAGTTGTATCAGCTGTAGGTGTGACAAAAGAATACTTTCTTTTTGGATGCTGTGTCTCCTCCATGACTTTTAATGATTTACCTTCCCTCAGGTGTGGATAGTGGGGCCAAAACTGTTTAACGTTTTTATTAATAACCTAAAAGATGAGATGAAGCACACTCCCAGCAGCTTCATGTACGGTGCCAAATTACAGAGTGCTGGATAAGCTGAAGAGCAGGGCTGCTATTTCAGAGGAACCTCAACAGGCTGCACAAAGCGAGTGACAGGAACCACTTAAAGTTCAACAAAACTTTATAAATATCTAGTGGAAGGTGTCCCTGCTCATGGCAGGGGGTTTGGAACTAGATGATCTTTAAGGTCCCTTCCAAACCAAACCATTCTATGATTCTGTGAAAAGCGAATATACCTTCTGCATCTGAGATGAAATAGTCTGATTATACAGGGCAGGCTGGAGCCTGACTGGGTAGCGAGCAGTCTTAGAGAAAAAGACATGGTGGGCAAGCAGCAGAAGGTGAGCAACTAGGACACTCAGCAGCAGAGAAGGTGGTTGCCTGCAACCTGGGCTGTTTTGGCAAGCACCCGGCCAGCAGCTCCAGCGAGGCGAACCTTCCCCTCTCTTTGGCACTCGTGAGACCTCCTCTGGAGGACCGTGTCCAGTTTTGGGACAATGGAGAGGTGAAAGGCAGCAATGGGGACAAGCTGGAGGATGGGGAATGCCAGCTAGGTGCAAGGAAAAAAGATATCATGAGGGTGATCACAGGCTGGAAGAGGTTTCCCCGAAAGGCTGTAGAATCTCCGTCCTTGCAGATATTCAAAACTAAGGTGGTCATCACTGTGAGCAACTTGCTGTAGTTGAACTTCCTTTCAGCAAGGTATTGGACCAAATGACTGCTAGAAGTCCCTCACAACCTACTTAATTCTATGATTCTTTAATACTAACTTTATAACCACTTTATAGATGTCCATATAGACTCATACATGTATAAGAGTATATACATCTACAATTCTCCTGTTCTTCATTGTCTAAACTAAGTTCTGGCAGTTAAGCTTAATGCAGGAAACCTAAAAGAGCCTTTGGTTATAGTCACCCACCCAAAATTTGTGGGAATGCCACAGTATGACAGTGCGGGCCCTTTCTTCCTGCTGTTCCAAGCATACTCCTGCAGACAGTCGTAGGTGCTTCATGGCATAAAGAATCTTGTACACATATTACCTAAATGAATGCTGCCTGTAATTCATATGTGGTAATATTTGTAACAGGACTGTATGGAACAAAACACCACCACCCCCAATATGTATTTTGTTTAGCCTCACTTTTCACTGGCAATAAGCCTCTGTTCCAAGTGTTAGTAAAATATGCAATCAGTCACAAATTCTTTTAATTTGAAAAAGTGAATCTGATTTTTTTTCTAGAATATCTGCATATAATGTTATTTTTCTTGTCATCTCTTGTTTTTATTACTGTTAACTGTAGACAGGTTCTGACCAGTTTGATCTCCTAGTCCTACACAATGGCCTATCCTAAACAATGGTAAAGCAAATTATTTTTAAAGCCAGTGTCAAATTCTGTCTAGATCCAATAACCAGATAATGATTTCCATGAATTTCACAGGATAGTGACAAAATCTTACATTGCATTAACATGTGATAATGCTATGGCTGTCTTGGGACCGTGATGAAATCAAGCATGGTTGTTATTCTAAACACAGTCATTCTGTAACTAAAATGTTTTTTCATTGATTAGATAAGATGGAAATTTTTGCTTTTTTAAACTTTAACCTCTGCATCGTGGCTCGTAGTATACAGCTGCCTTGATTTGATAATGGAATTTTAAACTCATCTCTAACTCACTAGGGATTGAAAAACCTGTTTCAGGAAACCTCAGACCTCTCAAAATCCATTGCTATGACATTTCCCAATTGGACTGAACTTTAAGACATTTGTATCACATTGTAAATAGTGAAAGGAAATCTGATCTCCTGCACTCCAGAGTGACTCTTAAAATTAATGAAGCTGAAAATTTTGTGAGCAAGAGCATAATTTGTCCAAATGGCCCAATGAATATGAACTGTAAACTTTTTTTCTTTTAAAGATTTAGGAACTGAGATATGAATAAAATATGTGCAAACAAAGAAATGGAATACACTTCAATTTTTTAAACATAATATAAAACTGAGTTCTTCTTTTCTCACTCCTGTATACTAAATTCATTATGTCAGCCAAGTGAAGACAGAATATGTATTCAGTCAATGTCAAAATATAACAGGCGCTATGAACTCTCCTTATTTGAATAAGAAAATTTCATCTGCTTATCAGCACAAGATGAAAATAAGACAGAGAATTCAGCAGTTGAAGCCAAATGCCGCTTCCGTTGGAAATGAACTTCAGCACGGGTTTATTTTTTTTCTGTAAAAGGCACTTTTTATATATACCAAAGAAGTTCAAGAACATCTTTCTCTGACCTTTTTCACAGATTAAATGTAGTGAAATAAATTGTGTTACACAGGGTATTGACTGCAAGTTGAAATTCTTGCATCAATGAATTTTCCATTTAGTAGTATAGTCTACTTTCTTACTGAAGTTTTAACTAGTGCATTTTTGTTATATTTCTGACTCTAAGTGCTGCAATCATTTATGAAATTAGTCATAAATTAAATATTTATGGGATGGAGGATATCCTAGTACAAATATTATAGACCATATGGATGGTAAGGACTTTCTTCTAAGGAACTTTTAATTTAGAGTGTCATTTTGCAAGAAAATTAATTTCAGGTATATCAGTTAGAGGTTTTCTTTGAACGAGAAATATAGAAATTATTGTCTATAGAGCTCATATAGCTAGTACCTCATTAACTAACATATTTCCATTGACTTAAACTAAATTGCAGGAGTTGGGCTGTTCAATTTGGTATTACCTATCAAGTTATTTAATATAGAATTGAGTTTGAGTGTCGGAATCCTTTATGATCTTCTTTCCCTCTACTGTGTATCACTTCAGTGTCTGTTTTGGTTCTTACTGTCAGATATGGTATATGAGAAAAAAAATGCCTTGGAAATGCTTAATGAGGCTGTATGCCCTTTCACCATCTATACATACGTACAGAAGAACCTTTTTTCCCATCTAACTCAACAATACAACTAATCTTAAGATAAATTTGTTGTCCCGTTGCTAGGTAACAAAAATAGACATTAGCTATTTTGGAAACATGGACATATTAATCTAATATCTGACAAAGAGCAGAGAATGAATGTCTGAATTGATCCTGTGCAGAACTGACACTTAGGGTGATAATGACTTCTGTAACCTCATCTTTTTTTGTTAAGACATAAATATACAGCTGGAGAATAAAAATAATACAGTAATTAATACTGTAAAGAACTATATAAATTAAAAATTATTCTTAATAGTTTGAAAACCAAAAATAATGCATTTAATAAATTCATTAAATCTAAAATGCACATCCAAAAATCTTACTTTGTCTCAAAAAAAACTATTCAAGGTATGAATGTGAGTGACCTGTTGTAATAAAAGCAGAACTGTTGCAACAGTTGCAGCTATTGTTGCAACTCTATGAAAGAGGTGACAGCTTGGATCAGAATACGATTGGCTTTTGCCTTAAAAATTTCTGCTGATATGTTTCTAAATCTTACCACATAACAGAAGAGAACTGTTAATTGGATGGAACAGATGAGATCTCAGATTCTGCAGCCTCGCTATCCTGTGTAGGGGCTGCATTAATGGAGACTTTGATAGGGGTGAGGAAGGAAGAAGGCATCTTCATTCTGTCTTTTGAGACAGAAAAAATGACAAGGTTATTTGACTTGAGAATTTTGGAAAATGGTTTTCAGAGTGGCATGTTTACAGAGCCATCTTTGCAATAAAACTTTATAGGAATGTACTGTTTTCTTTGAACTAAAGCAACTGTGTCTTTCATGGGTCCCAACATCAACTTCCAGTAGCAACGGCTCCTTACTCATGAGAGCCAGTTTCACTGTAGCCTTGATTAGTCCAATAATAAGTTATAACATTTGGTAGTTGAGTGAATTTTGTGTGTGTCCCCTAACCAGGTGTGTTTCTTTTTGTATAAACTGAAGATAATATTCTTGGTTTATGTGGACTTTTCAAGGACTAAACAAATGTCTGAATAGTGTTCTGAAAGGTGTAAGAAGAAAGTTCTATGCAGTAAATAGTGGTATTACTCTTTGGCAACATTACATACAAATTGACATCACAGAAGTGGGAGGTAGGAGTGAAAGTCTGTCTCTGAAATTCTAGCTAAATTACTTTTGGTTACTCGCTTTCCTGAATGTCCAGAATATTGGCAACCAAGCCCAGATTTTCAAACTTTGACTTCAGTTGTGAATTTAAGATTTACTTTTACCTAATACTTGTTAAGAAATGGTTTTTGAGGTGTTTGGGGTTTTTTATAAAAAAAAACCCAAACAACAGTGGAAATAAAAGATTTGGATGATCGATATAGTGGAAAAACTTTAATAAAACAGGTTTTAAATGAGTACTTGCAAAATGGTTAGACACCAGAGGGATTACTTGTATTGAACTTACCTGGCTTGTGGCTAGAACTAGTGTGAGGGGAACACACCAGCGTAGCTGCTAACAGTGCTCAGTGGTAAATGAATTCTGGTGAAAGCCCCATGCAGTTAATGTGGAGGTGATGCAGTGGGACTTTCTCTTTATTCTAAATGGATCAGCCAGAGATGTTGGAGGGAGCACTGATTCTTCACGAACAAGTAGGAACCCACCCTTTTAGTCCTTGTTTTCATCAACATTTCTTTGCCTTTTGTGACTTTGAAGGTCATCTGTGATGTCTGAGTTCTTACCAGAGTCCTCCAGAGACCACAGTGTGAAGAAATATTATTACCTTCTTGCATTTTCATGATATTAAGACAGCAGAGCTCCACTTCAGTGTGATTGCTGTCTTGACTAGCAGACCATGTTGCTATTTTATTATTACCAGAAAACCTCACTCATTCAGACTAATGACCGAGAAAGCCGTTGTGAGTTACTGAAATATGCAAGCTGGTCAAGCAAACAAGGCTAACCCTCCCTTTCCCAAATACAAAATGCGCTTGATTCATTGATCTGTAACAAATGGTTTTAAACTGATTTTCCTAACTTCAGAAAATGGAATGGAATTGCAGCAGACTGACAATGATTTTTAAAAAATCTCAGGAGGGAAAGAAACATTGTAAACAGGATAAGTACATGTGCATAAGACTCTGTGTGAATATTTGTTATGAACAGTGCAGCAGGTTCACACACATCATTAAAAATTACAACACGGGCTTGTAGCTGTAGAATTTGCATTGCTCTGCTATTATAATTTATTTCTTCTGTTGTGATAGCGCCCAGGAGTCCAGTGATAGACTCTAAATGAGCTTCGTTCTCTGCTACACGGAACAATAAAAGACTCTCTGTCCTCATTTATTTCATTATGAATCGATTAACAGGTTTCTACATATTTATAAAAGTTTTAAAGTAAAAGTAATTTTAATTATTTCTGATTATTACAATATGCTGGTAAGTTAGGGATGAAACATTTTGTTAGAATTAATGACAATTAACTGTCACTCTGTTGCAGAACCTCATGGGAACTGGAAACCAGCAGACATTTTTCAATACTAATTAGAAGTGAATCTTCCTCTCCAATCTCAGAATAAACTACTGATTTTTTTGTCACTAGCTCATTTAGAACAGAATCGAAGAGAGATTTGTCAGTGCTCTCATTATTGCACGACTGTTCATCCTCTACTCCAGCACTTGAAAAAGCCAAACAGACCAGGCAAAGCTGCAGAGAATGTAGCAAACTAACTCATTTAACATAGTTTTCTTTCCACAGAGTTAAACCAGGTGGAGTCCTTCCCTGCTACAAGGAAAGTCTAATGTCTCCACCTACCCTGAGCTCCTCCCATCACTCCTTTGCTTTGCTTGTAAATGGGATGTTAGTCTCAAACCTCCCTCAAAACAATCCCTTACCGAGAGCTGTTTTGTTTTTTCTAACCCTTTTCTATGCCACATATGGGAAAAGGTTTCCTGCATCAAGAAAATCATCTTCACTTTAGACTCAGGTGGTTCACAGTTCTGCGGGCTGCTGTTCCCTGAGGTTCTGGGTTAACCTACAGGAACCAGGGGCTGTTACCAGCATTGCTGTCTGCCTGTCAGATGAAGAAACATGGAGTTCTGTCCTTCACTCCTGTAAGAAAACGGACCTTTTGAAACTGAACAGAGTCCTGAGTGCTAAAATATCTGACCTTGTTGAACAAATCCTGTCTAAATATTGTTACACATTTTCCTACCAATAGTTTTGTCTTCATATAAAAGAATTTACAGCAGCATCCCTAAAAACCCTGGAGTGCTTTCTACCCATTAAAAATAAAGATAACTATTTATTTAGATGTATGGTGCACACAGTCTTTTGTCTGGCTAAAGCAAATCTTGCCAACACTGAAAACGGTATCTTGTAATATTGTCAAAATTATCTCTTACTGCTATATGTCCATTATCCATAAAGCCCTAGTTCCTGTAGATATATAGAGATAAAAATATGTAGATATCTGTACATATATATATACACACACATATAAAATTAGGTTAGATTCTAACTGCCTTAAACATTGAAAAAATTGTTTTGAAAACCCAGTCTAAATTTACTCAAAAGAAAAATAGAAAAAGATCATTTACCTACACTATATTATTTTCTTGAATATGGATAGAAAATCAAGGCCAAATATAATTCTGAAGTTGCCCTTAATGCTTTTATTCTTTTTTTTTTTTAATGAAATTTTTTCTGCTGTACCTGAGAACTAATTTCGTTTAATAAAATCCCATGTACACGGACCTGCTGGCCGGGTGCTTGCCACAACGGCTCGGGTTGCAGGCAGCCGCCTTCTCTGCTGCCAGGCTCCCTGGTTGCTCACCTTCTACTTACTGTCCAGCACATCTGTTTTCTGCAAAGATGCCATCCAGCAGCTTTCTAGATAGGTAGATGGACAGGTAATTCCATGTACATACACATGTATGCGTGGGTTTGCGTACATATTTACAGAGGATCAAAGCTGGAAACATTCTTCCTTTCTGGGAAACTGTGTTTCATGAAATCTGGATCTGCTGTTCTCCAAGAAGAAGTTTCACAGATTCCAAATGAACTGAACAACTTGAACCTTACTGTACATGTGATTGATTTTTTCTAACTTAAAATTCAGCTGCTTTATGTTTCTGTCTTTCCCCAGGTTGTCCAAAGCACAACAGTCTGATTTAAACAGCAAGGTTTCTTTCTATTTCTTCTCTAGGTGAATCAAGAAATTAACCTATGTAAAAGACACACTTAAAAGGGACTCATCATAGAAAATTTCCAGACTGAAAATACATGCGTTAACCTTGAACAAAGTTTTCAGCTTCTGGATGTTCATCAAAAATGAAATGAACATTTTTTTCCCTACAGATTCTTCCTTTAGTGTATGCATGTATACACACATACCAACAAACACACATGCAAAAATAACCCTATAAGCGAGAATGTTATTTACATAGCAATTCTTATACTTCAGTAAATATGCATATATACATATATTCAATAAATGCATATATATATTACATGAAAAGTTTATCTTTGTTCAACAGAAAATCTCCTGCAGTATTTAAGAAAATACTAGTTCATAACAGGGAGCCAGTGAAATTTTATGCACTTTTCTAAGTACATTAGAAATCCAGAGAAGTAGGTTATGTGTTTTTTTAAATTTGTTTCATCCTTGGTTACTAACCTTTGTATTCAATTTCCTTTGTTGGTTGAAAATTGTCTTATTAATCCATTATGTCAGGCAGGAGCGTAATTCCTTCCTGGCTCCTGAACAAATTATTCACAAAGAGAATAAATTAAAATGCTTCTGGGAGAAAGATCTGCTTTATAAGCAACCCAGATACCTAATATATTAGACCTAATTAATAAGGCTATCTAAAGCGCTGAAAACTTTAAGTTACATTATTAGATATGCTTTTGTTTCTTCAGAGGTGCTCAGTGTAACGGAGGTGCTGGTGTCCTTTAACCACAATGACTGGGTTCACTGTGCAAAAACAGCCAAGAGAGGAAATAATCTCTTCACAGTCTAATACATTCTCCCCAGTTCACACATAAATTAAGGGGAAAAAAATCGAAGTAGAGGTTCTGGGGAGGCAACTGTCTGACACAGCTCTAATTTCCAGTGATGTCTTTTACTACAAATGTAGGCAGAGTGATTACCATGTTCCTTTTCACTTCGTCTCTCTCTCACAGCTGCTGAGAGTGGGTCTGTTCGGTCCAAGCTTCTGTTAGATGAGGTTCTAAAGCTGTAAGGTGTCAAAGAGGGATGGCTAAAGTGGCATGGTGATTTATGGTTAGTGCTTCTATTATGGGTAAAAAAAAATATACATACTTCTGATCAAGAAAGTAAGATTATTATAATAGGACACATTTCCCTGACACCATCAGGAATTTATTGATTTCACTTCAAGGATTTTAAGTTGGGCTTTTGAGAGCATTCTAAGACATCTGGGCATATCTGTCACTTCAAACGGGATTGATTTTATCTCTCTGACCTGCCATTTCCAAAATGGAGACTTGCTCTCCCAAATCTTAAGGTAAAAATATGCTACCCAGTGGTGCTTCCTATAATTTTTCATTAATACATACCTCTGCTTAGTGGGATAACCTGCAGGGAATTCTGGAATTCAAATTAACTTTTGAATCTAAATAATGTCAAATCTTATCTTAGAGTACAACTCTAACAAATATTAGAATCTAACTTCATCTTGATAAGACTGAAACTAATGATTTTTAACTTTTCTGTTTGGAATATAAATCAATAAAAATAATTCAATATAATCAAAATGTTTTGACTTTACTGGAACATTTTGGTTTGATGGGTCATACCTTAAAAATATATTTTATAAAAATATGCAGTAGTTCAATTGATGGAAATAAATTATTCCGTCATGTCCCATTCAACTAGGAAGAAATCAATGCAATCTTAGGAAGAAAAAATCATTTTAGTTTATCAACTTTTCATGAGCAAAAGAAACAATGATCTTTCAGAATATTTTCAGAAAGCTTTTGTAAAATGCAATTACTGGAAACATGACAAGACCCTTGTTCTGCCATGCTCTCAAAAGGTTACTGTACCAAGCTGCCGACTAGCTTGTAATACACAAGTTTCTGGATTTTACTTGGCAAATGACAAGGGAGAGGGCAGTTGTATGCCTTTGTGATACCTACAAATCACAAAATTCAGTTGTATTTTAATTCTTTATGAAAACTTTGTTGCTTTGTTCTGAGTGGAAAGTAGCAAACCTTCACCTTGGTTAGTGTATGTAAAAACCTGAAAGACGAACTATGACCTACCTTTGTGCATGTGCATAATGTCAAAAATATTTCAGCAACAATTCTGGCTTTTGTGTGGTTGCAATGAACATTTTGTGGTCCTTCTGGGAAGAACTGGGAACAATCATGGTGTACATGATGGAGTAGTCTACAGTGGTGCTGTTGTGAGCCCATCGTCTTTCATAGAATATATTTTTTGTAGTGCATTATCTGTGGGAAGAATTCCAAGGCCTCTGAATCTTTCCAAACTTAAGTTTTTTGTGTGGTCTAATGCATGCTGGTTGAGCCAAAACTTTCTCTAGAAAGTATTTATTCTGTATTTGCCATATCAGTTCATAAAAGAAAAGCTTTTGCATTTTGCTTAATGTTTAATTAGTTCACATAATATTTGTCTCCCCCTCTTAAGTGGCCAAACTGATAGACAAAGCCAGTCTGACTTTGGGACAAGAGCCAGCTTTAATCCTGTGTCCCAACAAAAAAAAATAATAATTTTTAAAAAATGTAAAGAACATTTTATTATTAATACTTTCATTCTTTTGTTTGTTTGTTCTTTGCTTTGAAATTGCAAACTCCAGGTAAAACCAGGATGAGAAAAAAATGAAGGGCTGGTGAGCCTGTTTTACCTAGGGTGTTTGTTAGAGATCCTGAGAGAGTGGTCATAAGGAGGAGACTTATTTGCTGCATTGATATGGTGCCTAAGATGGCCAGGGAAGGAAACAGGGAGAAGCTTGACACCGTCTCTGTATATTTGTATTTCTGCCTTGCAGCTGCTCAGTGTAAGTTTTGCTTTGGGATCCTGCGGGCTAGGACTGCTCTCCCACATCGCTGGTTGTTTAACTTCACTGCCTGAACAAAGCTGACACGCGCAGCGGCTGGGCGGTGCCCGGCAATGACCCCCTGCACGGGCGTAAGCCCAAGCCACGGCAAGGGTGTTGTGCAAGCCGAGGCCGCAGAGTAACCGAGGTGCGTCTTCAGTCTGCACTATAGGGATCTGCCCTTTTCCGTTTTCCCCAGCTGCATAGCTCTGCAGACACAAGTCCTAACCATTTGTGTGCCCGCAAAACAACGCTTTCTATTCCCCAGAAATAAAGAATTAGAGCTATATAGTACTCTTCTTTAAAGACATTAGGGTATCAGCTCCTGCAGTGAAGTAAAGGGCAAGTTGGCACAAAAGTGAAGGAACAAAACAGGCCAAGGGTTTACGTGGACAGTTACAAGAAATGTTTGGGGTTTTATGTATCAAGGAAAAGAAATTCAGAAACAGCTTCTCAATATTAGTCTGGGCAAAAAGCTGAACAAACCAATTTTCAAAACAAAGCTTGATAAATTTGTAACAGCAGTTGCATGTTGTAGTTTTCTTGGATAGTATGGAACTAGGATTGATGAACCAGGAGGTCCCTTCAAGTCTTACATCATATGAAAGCAATTCATTTCAATTCATTTTCTGTTAAATCATATATTCAATCAGTATTGGAATATATGATTCTTCTGAAGTACATTTTGACTGGAAACCTCTGAAAGATTTCCCAGAGTATATGATTTTGAATGATGCGCATTAGCATTCCATTGCTCAAAGAGCAGGAAGGTCACAGTCAGAGATGTTTATTTCTCCATGTCGATGTCTTTCTATGGATTAGTTAATCTTACTTTTCTCTGAATTGAAGATCAGATAAACATTTGTCCCACTAATGTTGGAAGAAAGCATGTAAACTTACGATATGCATTCTTACTACTAATTTCAAATTAAGGAAAAATACTTTTTGGCTATAAAAACCTGAAAGTTAAGGTTTTCATACCATGAAATATATTTACTTTTCTAAAGTTTCTTCTGTTAAAGACACAGGAGTCTTTCATTTTACACTTTATTGTTAAATTATACTTTTTAAAGGTAACAATAGTGGATAGGAAATTTTATTCAAATTTTCCTGAGTAGTACTGTAGCAGTGTAATACAACTGATATTTTCTGCCCTATTTATCTTCATAATTTTAAAAATACTAATACTATGAATACTTAAGTTTGCACATAAACTTTTCAAATGTATTATTCCATGAAGTACGTAGTCATTTATTTCTCCCCCGTATCCAAATACACATAATGATCAGTCCAGACATACAAAGCCACAGTTCACATTTTCTTGACAATGTCTTTGATAATTGCTGATAGTGTTCTCATGCTGGCTGGGGACAGTTCCTTGGGGACTCAGTCCACAGAATATGTTTATCTAGTTTGACTTTGCTGATCCTAACAAGAATCAATTCCCTTAACATTGATGATTGTATAAATACTGACCTTGTCTAATCTGATCCTGTATGCAAACATGAACGAAGATAATTTTTGTACAGAACAATTATATGTCTTAAAAAGAAATCATAATCCATTATATAGGTCTTTCGGTGAAGTCTCATGAGTAAAATCTCAGTTCTTTTCATCATAGCAGTGTAAACATGGAAAAATTGAGGCTTGTTACTCAGCTGTGTCTGACAAAATCTGCAGTTGAATTTTTTAGGAATGTTAAGTTTCAGCAGTGCATTAGAACAGTAAAGGGTTCAGCACAAAAATTTAAAACATTTGTATTCTGTTGCTAAGTGAGTGTGAGTCATATTTACAAAGGTATAAGCCTTTGTCTATCTGGAGGAAGTGACTGTTGTTAGCACAAATGTAATTGTAGATGCTTTTGTGAATATCACAGGTCTCTATATACTGCAAATTCTGATCTGAGTATGGGCTGGTAAGGTATTAAAGAAAAAGAGCTATCAGAAGTGTCCCTTAAGTTGAAAGACTTGAAGGGTTTAGACCTGAAAGCTGCATATAAATCAATCAATATATTTTTTCTCTCTGGGGCTTGTTTGTATAGCCAGGGGACAAGAAAATCTTCTGGTTCTGAAATACTTAAATATACCTAATATATTTGAACAACGTAGTGTCATTTTGTGAGAGGCAGAAGCAAGAATAGTAAACATCACTACACAATGGAAAGATATTTTAATTTTAGATATTATTGTGGTACCTTCTTAGAACTGGAGTTAGCAGAATCAAATCAGTGGTGAACATTCAGTGTTACTGTTTGATGGCCAGCAAGGTACATAGACAGAGGAGGTAAGAGTTTAAATATATAGGAAATAAAGATATTTTTTATTTAAACTTGGCTGTTTCTTGTGTTTTTTATCTAGTAAAGCATAAATCATATTTGAA
Organism: Sagittarius serpentarius; assembly: GCA_034782735.1. Classification (NCBI taxonomy): domain Eukaryota; kingdom Metazoa; phylum Chordata; class Aves; order Accipitriformes; family Sagittariidae; genus Sagittarius; species Sagittarius serpentarius. Next base: position 9,839,113 of record JAVKLA010000062.1, on the reverse strand, counting down.
AATATATTTATGCCTGTGTCTGTTATATGTAGGGAGCTCCTCATTCCTTGTTCTCTACTTTGAATGGGAAAACTTGACCTTCTGATTTGTTATGATTTGCTCTACCCCCTCTTCTCTCTCCAGAGAGAGTCTCTGCAAACTGGAAATCACATTAGGAATTAAGCGGTGTCAATTTACTGCAGTGAATCTCAAAACATTGTTAATATAAACCCAAAATATTCATGTGCACAGGGTTTTAATATCAGCTATAACAACAGCCAGAGTAGAATAACAATGTAAGAAAAGCTGGGAGCAGTTTGTACTGGACCATTTGCCAATATTGAAAATTAATTAAACTGAAATGCATAATTAATATATAACCTAGCCCAGAAAGTACTTCAAAATATTTGAGGAAATTACTTAGATTCTGAGATTACTTTATTTATTTGTAGTTCAGAGAACAAGGTAAAATTTAACCCATACAATTTTACACATAGCATGGTAACACCAGCCACTTCCACTTACCATGTCACTTCTAATATCTTTTGATTTGACATGAAAGCACACATACACATATCCTGCACCCCCATACCAGTCTGCACTTCTTCTTTAATGGGGCTGTGTGCAATAACTGTTCATAAAATCATAGAATCATAGAATACCAGGTTAGAAGGGACCTCAAGGATCATCTGGTCCAGCCTTTCTTGGCAAAAACACAGACCAGACAAGATGGCCCAGCACCCTGTCCACCTGAATCTTAGAAGTGTCCAACGTTGGGGAATCCACCACTTCCCTGGGGGGATTATTCCAATCCCTGATGGTTCTCATGGTGAAAAATCTTCCTCTTGTGTCTAATCGGAATCTCTCGAGGAGTAACTTGTACCCATTTCCATGTGACTCCTTGCAAAAAGGGAGTCTCCATCTTTTTTGTAGCCACCCTTTAAATACTGGAACATGGTGGTAAGGTCTGCCCCAAGCCTTCTTTCCTCAAGGCTGAACAAACCCTGTTCTCTCAGCCTTTCCTCACACGGCAGGTTTCCCAATCCTTTGATCATCTTTGTGGCCCTTCTCTGGACCCTCTCCAGCCTGTCCACATCTTTTTTGTATAGCAGGGACCAAAACTGAACACGGTATTCCAGATGTGGCCTGACAAGCGCTGAGTAGAGTGGGATAATGGCTTCTTTATCTCTGCTGGTGATGCCCTTGTTGATGCAGCCCAGCATCCTCTTGCCTTGCTTGGCCGCAGCAGCACACTGGTCACTCACGTTGAGCTTGTTGTCCACCAGCACCCCAGGTCCCTTTCCACGGAGCGGCTCCCCAGCCAGGGAGGCCCCAGCCTGTGCTGCCCTCCTGGATTATGCTTTCCCAGGTGCAAGACCGTACACTTGTCCTTCTGAATTTCACAAGGTTCTTGTTAGACCATGCTTCCAGCCTATCCAGGGCTTCCTGCAGGGTGGCTCTCCCCTCCTAAGTGTCCACTTCCCCACTCAGTTTCGTATCATCAGCAAACTTCACCAGGGTAGACCCGATCCCATCATCCAAATCACTTACGAAGACACTGAACAGTGTTGGGCCCAATATCGATCCCTGGGGGACCCGACTTGTGACAGGTTGCCGGTTTGAAGAGGAGCTATTTACCACCACCCTCGGGGTGTGGCCTGTCAGCCAGCTCGCCACCCACCGCACAGACCACTTGTCTAGACCACAGTGCATCGGTTTCTCTAGAAGGAGGCTGTGGGAAACTGTACCGAAAGCCTCAGAGAAACCCAGGTAGACAACGTCTACCCAAAAGGCAAGACCTGCCGGGCCTCGCGTGCAGACTCCCGCTGGGACTCCCACCGGCGCCAGGGAGGGAGCAGGCCGGTGACAGAGGCAGTGCACGGCCCCGGCTCGCTGCGGGCCAGACCGATGCAGCTGTGTGCTTCTGTAACCTGACTGATCTGTCAATTTAGATCCGTAATCTTAGGTACCAGAAGGGCAAGAGTCTCCGAAAATCTCAAGCAAATTACAAAGATGTCCTCCAGCTGCAAATTTGTCTTCCTATCTAGTACAAACAGCTAATAGTCTGGTGGCCTAGCAGTTGAGAGAGAAAACAGATGGTATATCATCCTGATAGACATCACTATCTATAGACAGTCACTTCAAACTCATTCAGAAATTAAACAGAGTCTTTCCCTGTTTTGCCAAAGATGTATGTCTCTTCAGAAAAGAGGCTGAATGAGGAATTCCCCCTTTTCTAAGTGACAAGCTTCAGCAATATTAACTGAACAAATGTTTTCCTAATATATGAAGATGAAGGTTGGTCTTTCGACTTAGGCACTTTAGAATTGTCCTGTTTTCAGCTGTGACAGAGTTAATTGTCTTCCTGGTAGTGGGGACAGGGCTGTGTTTTGGGTTTAGCAGGAGAAGAATGTTGATAAGGCCCTGAGGTTTCCAGTTGCTGCTAAGTC
>JAVKLA010000062.1:9820378-9836584 GCA_034782735.1 Sagittarius serpentarius | reverse complement strand
TGTGTCGGTGTCAGTCTCGGGTTCCCGTCTGTTGTATTAAAGTGTTCTTCCCTCAGCCCACGAGCTTTCCCTTTTTTGTTCCAATTCTCCCCCACATCCCACTGGGTTGGGGGGAAGGGAGTGAGCGGCTGTGTGGTGCTTAGTTGCTGGCTGGGGTTAAACCATGACAAGAATCTGTGCAACACTGACAGTCAAAGGAGTTTTGGCTCTTACTCCTTTAAGCTCTTCTGAATATTTTACCAGTCGTGTATTGGTCAAGTTTAATTTCAGTTTTATATGGTGGATACTTTACTTCAAAAAAAAAAAAAAAGAAAAATCAGGCCATTCAGAAGTAATTGCAAAGCAGTATTTTGTAACTAACAATGCTTTTTTCTCCCAAAAGTAACCTTCTTTTTAAACTCTTCACTTGAAGATTGAATTATAATCATTAAATGTGTTTTGTTTTACCTTACTTAAACAGTTAATTCATTAAATTCAGACAATCTCAAAAGTAATTCTATTTACTTACCATCTTCAGTGAGGTGTTTAATTTCATCCAGATCTCAGAACAGCTAAGGGAGCATACATTTATTTAACCTTGTCACTACATTGGGGATACGTACTATTTATAAATGTACCACAGCTTGGAAGTCTTAATAGCTCTGGCTGTCACACTACTTTCTAACAGATATAGTAGGTATTTACTTACCAAACAGACGTGCAGTAAAGATAAATTAGTTAATGTGGATACAGCACTTTTTGAAAACTTTGACCTTTATGTGAATGCTAAATATTACTCATATGGGACTGATGCGAAGATATTGCGTGCTCTTGTTTTACCACTGGTTACGTACTGTGTGATACTATATTCACATACACAAAAACTTCCAAAAACATATCTTTCCCTTTAGGCTCTATTCTTCTGTAGCCTTTTTCTTTTTTTTTCCCTGCTCTTTTTTCATTTGAGGATATTGTTGACATAATTACTATCCTAGCTTTGGGAAGTTTATCTAATCCCAGTCTATCACTGATAGTTAGTTCAGAGAAATCCGAATTATTGCATGAAGTGTGGTAGCTGTTATAATACATACCTTGAGGTCACTTTGTGTTTTTTTTCTCTGCGCTGTTTAAAGCCATCCAGTTTCCCATACTATTCACCCGTGTCTTTTATATAACTGGGTTTGCTTTCATTTGCTTACCTTTTTTTAAAGGAAGTAGGTCTCAGCACCTACTCCATTTTAAATGAAATTATTTTACACCTTCTTGCATCTCTTTTCGTTAAATTGTGCTGTTAGTGCTTCACGTTTTGAAAAATGTCTGAAAATAGATGTGAGGAGAGTAACCGATGTGAGTGGAAAGGGGCCTGATTTTCACAGACTAAGAGAAAAATCTTGCTTCAATGAAGTCACCAGCAAAACTCCCAGTGATTTCAATAAAGCTATTATTTGACACTATTTCTGAACTTGGCATATTAGGTTCTAGGGAAGCTAATTCTTTTATTACTTCAGAAGTCATCCCACATTTCAAATCATTCTGATTCTTCCTCTTCAACTTGGATTTTATATTAAAATAAAGACACTGAAATGAGGACACTTACATTTCAAAATTTGTTAGGAGAGTATCACAATACCCACAATGCACAACACTGCTAGTTATTCCTTCCTAAGTACTATTATAAATCATTTGACCTAATAGAGTTCTTCTACTTTGTTACCTCTTTTTACAAATATACGTAATTGAGAGATTTTGCAGAAGAAAGAAGAATAGGAATGTTAAATAGTTTACCTAATTTCATCCTGGATTGTGTGATGAGCTGAAAGTATCAGTTTAAATAGGCTGGGTTTCAAATGTCACTTACATATGCATCTGAAAAAGAATCAAACCTAAAAGTTTTATTCATTGCAGCTTTATAAACTTCTGCAGTATTTACATAACTGGATTTGTGTTTGGGTGAATCAGTTCTTATGTTGACACAGTATCAGACACACAGGTTGCTCAGGTGCATTTTCATTGTATTTTTCTGCAAACCCACCCCCAAATTTTTAATACATCTCATAAATATTGACAGGAGAATGACTTAAAAGGCATTACTGATGGAAAATCCTAAAATTCAATTACTTTAATGATCCTTCTTCGGAACATTTTAGGAAGACAGCACTGTTGTGTTGAGTTCCTCCCCCCCTTTAAAAATATAATTAATGTTTAAATTGCCTTTACATTAAAGTAGCATAACTTCAATTAGGAGCTAAATGCCTGTATTGAGAAGAACTAATAAAAAAATTATTAAATTTGAACAATGGTGTTAACATAAAAGACGCACCATGCCAAAAAGATACATAGCCAATACATAGCACTAAGTTTTTAATATTTCCTGCAACTATAAATATCCTCTCAGTGGAAAGTCACAGTGAAAAGTCAGATATCCTAACTGTGGTATGAAATTCGATTATCTTTAATCTTTGATTCCTGCAATAAAAACATGCTAAACTGAAGCTTGTTCCAAGAAAAGGCTGTAGGAAGGTTTGTGTATTCACCCTGATTATCTACAGGAGACTCAGTTCAGCATTGTGCTTAGTGAGCATGAACTTCAATTTCATTATGCAGTTACTGTCTTTGCCTTCATGAGATGGTGCAGGCAAGCTTTCTGCAGTTAGCTATATTATCTCCATTTGCGGTCAGTGTGGCTTCCAGACACTACTCCTCTTCTTCCTTCTGCTGCTGAGCTGTCTCCTTCTCGATTTCCCCTTCAAAGGTGAAGCAGACCGAGTGGAAAGCCCACATTTTTCTCACTTGGGATTCTCAAATGTGGGGATGAACCACGGAAAGTTTTCAGGTCAGGGCTAAACGTAGTGGAAAACTCCTCACGTGATGACTGGGAGAAGAGCTGACAAGTAATGAAACACTTTACATGAACAGGAAGGTTTGATCATCAAGAGGACAAGGGGAGAGAGGGGTGGAAAACATTGCAGAAAGCTAAGGATAAGGAGAGAGGCTGACATGTTAGAGTGTATTTGCAGGTTAGAGTCTGCAAATCTTCACTCACGTGATTCCTGGGAAGACTTAATGAAGGTAAATATTAGAGAAACTTCAGATTTTCTACATAGAAATGTGACTGCTAGGAGAGACCTTTGCATATAGGAATGAATTAATTATTCATGAATACACAGAATGTATATATTTAGAGATTAATTTCTGAGTAAAAAATGCAGCCGTGAATAAGCTATTCAAAGCAATTGTCTTGATGATTTCAATTAAGTAAAAATTTTCACCTTCCATGGTTTTTTTAATTGTATTTTCACAGAAATCCCATGGTCATACGACAAATAGTTCCACAAAACTCCAAAGAAAAACTAGGTACATACTTCTTTTCTTCTTTGAAATATTTTTAAGAGGCAGGAAATATTATCTGACATTTCAAAAATTTCCAGAGATTAGCAATAAATCTTTCTCCAGATTTATAATTGTAGGTGAATGCAATTTGTACTAATTCTTCTTCCTTCCGTAATTGTGCTGTTTGGCCAGGTGTAGACACTGAGACACTTTTTTAGGGGTATGTTAAATGTTGACAGCATCACACAGCTAAGCCTCTATGAGGTGAACTAATACAGTAGTTGAGTGGAGTCAGAGGGAACCCACAGATTCCCTGACCGATGAGGAAGAAGTCTTTAAACACTTGTGCATTGAGAAACAGTATTTAAATGGGAGAAAAAATTTAATGGAGTAGAACATAGTTGTTTGCTAGGAACAACAGCTAAACACCTCTGCAAAAAATGGACTTCTGTACAGTTCCTGATGAAACTAAGCAGAAGATCAAATAACATCATCTCTAAAAAGGTGTTTTAGCTCATCTTCAAGGAACTGATGTCGGTGGTCCAAGTGAACAAGTTTTCTAGAAAAAAGTAACTTTTGTTCAGGTTAATATGCTCATATGGTTATACTGTGTATTGATCACTTCAACATGTATTGAAATACTCAAGACATTTGAAACACATTTAGAAACCTCTTTTTCAAAAAAAAAAAGGATTTTCTTTCTGCTTGTACTGAACTGGAAGGTTTTGGGTGGTTCTGGAGGTTTCTGTGTTCTTTTACAGGTTAAAAATGGCTAGTGCTACTCTATTAAGTGACTAATCCAGATTGTTGTGCTGGAATATATAAATTTTTAGCTGACTTATTGAGCTGGAGACCTTTTAAGGGTTCTAAATCCAATCGTTTTGAAGTAAGAAATTTAATCTTTTTTTTCCCCCAAAAATTAGATGCTGAAAGAAGCATAAGGCAAACCCTGTTCCCTGTTGCTGCTGCCTCCTCTTTCAGAGGTGACACTGACATCACTCAGCTGGGCAGTCATATCTTTCTCATCTTCCTTTTGCATGTTAAGGCTCAGGTATCCTTGACCAGAGGCGTTTCCTCTTCCAGATCCTCATCACTTGACTCTAAAGCCTTTTCCTTTTTAGAGGCACCCTAACAAATGAGCTGTTAGGTTACGGGAAGTACCTTTTTCATCCATTTGGTGATTTTCAATGAAAACACCTGTAACCTCTGCTTTAACCTCGATATTGTCTGATTATAATAAATCTGCTTTAAAGGATCAGATATGTGAACTTGATCACACTCACTTAATCCCCATAGGAGCCCAATCTGTTAATTGTGCTCATGCTATGTTAGTCATGTTTAATCCTTAAACATATTCCATTAACAGTTCCTGAGCCCGTTCTGTCTCAGATATTTGTGCACTGGGGTTGTTTTAAAATAGAAGTATGCCTTATGGATTGAGTGCATGGAAGGAGATGGTCAGAGTAACCATAATTCTTTGGTCCCTCATCTAAACTGGGATTTAAGTTGTCTGAACACAACCACATTTTTATTCTCTGAAATATTACAGGATCTGTAATTACTAGTAAGTAACTGTCAGATTCTGTCTTTCTCTCTTTCTTGCAATTCTAAAGCAAAGCTGTGACCTTAAGTTTGGATTACATCAAGGTTGCTACTGTTTCTGTTAATTTGGTAGAACTGAGAATTTTGCCATGCTTAGACTGTTATCCTGCCCTACCAGTGCCCACTACAAACTTACTCATTTGGTTTTCTCTCAGTAACTTACTCAGAAATATTATGAGCTTAGTATATCTAGTGAAATATGCATAAGGATTACAATTTTCTCTTGTGTATGTTCTTAGATAACTTATTTTTTGCTGTTTTGCTTCTGAGATATATTATGTAAGATGCATAATGTATGAGCTCCTTTAGAAACATACTCACTCTTCCTGTGAATGCAAACTTCTGTTTTATGGTCTATTTTGCCACTAACAATGCATATGAATGGCTATTTGTTATAAAGCTATTTGTAGTTCTCATTTTGCATACCTTGCAGTGTTAAATGGTCATGTTGGCTGAACATAATAATAATATTCATGATTATAATTTAGGTAATATATGACTGCTGCCGTAATCAGACAGCCATCCTAATCCTTAAGTGTGAAAATCTATATCATTTTTCCTGCAAATTAAAGCCATTTATATTAAGCAAGGTTATTTTCTATTCAGAAAATTGAAGAATATTTCATGTAGCAAGTAATTCTTCATAGAAAGCTAACAACATTTTTCATAAGTAATTAATATGATGGACTTCTGTGTTTGTACTGTACCTAGCAGTTAACACAATAGGACCTCAATCTTGATAGGGACATAGGCTGTGACAGCAGTATAAATATTTAATCCTGTTAATTAAGTGTAAAAGGAGGGAGTCGAGTAAACTCATTGTGTAAGGAGGCTGTTAGATTGGCTGAAACAGAACTCGGTGAAAATATATCAAAGAGCTGTAAAACTTGAAGTTAAGAAATAAAAATAGAAATAGCTATTTGAGGTCAATGTTATACTTTCACATACTTAAATTTAAGTAATGTCCCTCCAGTATAGTGAGGTATTAAACAGTTACAACTGTTTAATATAGTAGGCAGCTCATTAAAACAGTCCTAGTTCTGTAATATTTCACAGTAGGGAAGAGTGCTGGCAAAATGTGACATCAAAAAGGACTGCTGAGAGACTGAAAGAAGGAGGAAAGGGAATATAACAGGAATTGAAAAGTAGGCTATTAACAAGACTATGCAGTCAGTTCATTTACAGGAAAATATGTCTTATAAATAAATCTAAAGGTTTCTTATGAATGTGCAATGGTAAAAGAAGTATTAGAGAAAAAGTAATAAATAAGGTAGATTAAATTAATGGCAAAGAACTGTTAAGGGACTTTCACAATGATTTTTACCTTCACAGTTCAGAAAAGAAATTTGAATATTTCACAGAAAGGAAAATCTTCATTTTGAGGTTTGTTGGAGGGTGGTAGTGAATGGGAATATTATGGGTACCCTTGGACAAGGAATACTAGGGCGTCTTAAGTGGCACCGAACAGCTACGTTTAGACAAAATAATGAGCCTTTATTCAATTAAGCATACAAAGTTATTCAGCTGAGCAGACACTAGGTGTCTACTGCAGTCTGAGCAGATTCTCTGCAAGGATGCATTGCTTTTACTGAGTAACGGTACAAGTCAGTCAGGTGTCTGAGGATGCCTGAGATGTCCTGGACTCTCTCTGGCTAGCTGGTCTTTACCTGCCAGTCCAGAGGGACAGACAAGAGTCATTTATCCTATCTTCCAGCCCTTTGCAGAGCTCTCAAATACCTTAGGATATCTCAAAATGCACTAGCTGCCTCTGTTCAGGAGGTATATGAAGCCATAGATCAGCTCTGACTGTAAGGGGTGCCTACAAAAGAGCTCACATATACACAGTAAACCTGCATTGAGATACCAGTCTTGAACTGCTTCCCACTCCAGGCACCTGGACACCTACCTTTCAGCTAGTTAGTTGGATAACAAGTCCTTTGCCCAACCATGACAGCACAAAAGCACATGAGATGCCCTAGGCTACCTGGGACAGGCCCGACAGGTTGGATGCTGAGCCTGTGGTCTTCTGGAGGGGGATGAGGTGGGATACTTCAGAGTACCTCCATGGCATTGGTCATCTGTGTGGGGGCAGCACATCGAACATCTGAACTCTCTTTATAGCTAAGTGAGAGAAATAGGCACTGCTTGAGAGTGATTTATCAGATTCTCGTGTAGATACTTGAAATAGTCCAGATGGGCCATCTTCTCCAGTAACACTAAAGCAGCCCTGGAGAACTAGGTCCAACATAAATATGTACACTGAGAAGGCTGGTGAAATGATTCTTGGTCCTCTGTGGAAAACTTACTTTCAGAATGCCCACTTCACTTCCACTCCAGTAGAGAGAAAACTGGCTGTAGGACAGCACACAAAGGGAACAACATTGCAATGTATTAAAATGGCAGAAAACTTCATATAGTCGAAAACCAAATTACTTGTATGGCTGTTCTTTAAAATCTTCACTGTGGTCTAGAAGAACTGTGTAACACCATAATGAACTCTGCAAATGTTACTTCATTAGGAGGAACAGCCAATTTCAGAATTGATTTGAAACCTCCTATTTTGATACTCAAGTGATATGAAATAATTATCCCCCAAGAGGCAAGCTAAAGGTAATTCATAGCAACGTTCCGTTGTAAAAGCTTAGCTTGTTAAAGTTGCAAAAGTGACAGGACACCAAATTTGTGACTGGGAAGACTTTTTTCACTTTTCATGCTCACGTTTGATGCAAATAGGGGTTTTCTCTGCCAGAGTTTCCCAGCCTGCACTGATGAGAATAGTCAGCATTTTAAATTGTATATTGAATCATCTTCCAAGCCAATTAAATGTGATGTGGTAATTTCACTTTCATATCAAATGACGTAGTCAGAATGAAAGAATAAAATTTCAATCAGTTGAGAGAAACTTCACTGAAAGAGTTTTCAGACAAATAAAGAACTGTGTTAAATTTAAACTACTTCATCACATATTAATAATTCAAAGAATATGTTGTTCAGGGCAAAAGGATAGAGAGATTTCTGTCTTGAAAAATGTGTATGCTTAAAGAATACCTATATGGGCACCAGCTCTTAGGTTATGGATTGAAATAAATGTTCTAAATATCAGGAAAAAAATACTGAGAAAAGGGCTGTCTTAGCTAAAGACTAACCCTCAAAGGAAACAGGTTTTTTTCCTGACTCTCAAACGGTTTATGTTTACATACATATATGCGTGTATACATATTCAAAGGAAAATACAGTGGAGAATGATATTTCCGTTTAAGAGGGAGACTGAAGAACTTGTATACATTTCTAATGGAAATAATTTCATGTATTGATGTCAGCTTTGGGACAATAATATTCTAAATAGAGGTGTTTGGGATATTTAAAGCAGTATTTTAATAATATCAGATGCACTGAAATATATATCTAATTTCTAGTTTATGTTTAGGTTATGAATTTAGGCAAGTCATATTTTTTTCATTTTTATATCACAAATGCTTATTTAATTTGTTAAAAATAATTTTCAAATTAGATTAATATTAGTCTGATTCTTGATCTCTTAAGTCTTTTAATATTCTTCATTTCTTATTGCCCCGATTAACAGTGTTCCCCAGAAATACAATGTATTGCATAAACTCAAGACTGGGTCAAAAGTGCACATCAGTAATGGTGTATAATTGTCTTGTCACTTTTTACAGAAGCAGCACAACTCCACATTTGCTGTGTCTATTCATACTCTATTCATACCCCCCCCCTTATTTCATGAGAGTCAATGTTGCTCATATCCAGGCTCCAAATAAAGATTTCCGCAAGGTAATGATTCCATTCAGACAGATAGCAATAAGCCATGTTTAGTGACCTTTACAATTTCCAATTCAAAGCTGTCCATTCTTGCAGTGTTTTCATTTACTTTTCTTATTCTTTGCTTCGGTTCATTTGTCAATCAATTAAAACTGCTGTTGTTTCAGGCAATAAATTAACTGCAATGTTTACCATCCTCTTGGCAGATATTCCTTTGCTGAGTGCAGACTATACATTTAAACTGACAGAATCAAGCTCCCCCATGAGTTTAACTGAGATGCTATTTACAACTCACCTTCTCCATCCTGTTTCCTCTCGATCAAATCGAAACCAGCAGCTACATTTACAATTCTTTAAACCTCTGTTTGAGCTGTACCCAATGACCAAGACTACTTGAATCAGCTTCTAGTCCACCCTTAGAAATGTAGCTATCCAAAAATGATCCCAACTTAAATAGCTTTTATTTCAGGCTTGAATAGTTGAGGCTTATTTTTGTGCGGGAAAGGGAGTGAAATGACAACTGAAGATCAATTTTCATCAGTTACGGTACCTGTGGTGCTAATCTGATCTTTCTGCTCTGTTGTAGAGCGTACTCCTTTCCTGTGAGCGGAAGCACCAGCTGTGGGGCTGTGTGCATGGATTATCGGCCCTGCAAAGTTCTGTGAGAGTGTTAAAATCTCACTCCTTGCTAATGTTCAATTTTTCTTTTTCATGTTTCTGTCACTGAATTTGGATTCCTATAGGGGATCAAAGGTTTGACTAATTGTTTGTTGCAATAACCTAAAAGCAATGTAATCAAATCTTCAGAAGAGGAGATAATTAACAGCTCAGTTTAGGAAGGAGTGTCGGCACCTCCCATCCCCCATTTGGTTAATTGACAAAGGTTATTCTTTGGCTCACTAATTGAATAATCATTATGGAGTCAGCAGAAGAGGGTAATGGACAACTCTGCCTGTATTGCTACATTATTTTGGCATTCAAGAACAGATCTTCAGCCATTACTTTAAGTGCATTCACTGTAGAGGGACTTATGTCACCCTCTAATTTTTAAAGACTAAATCACCTCAATTTTCTGATTATTTGATACCTTACACTGCTTGGGTTTGTTTGTTTTCATATGTTTCAAGAAAGTCTTTCTAAATATTTCCTATGGAGGAAGATAATCACTTCTTTTTGTTTATAAATATTCTGTGGCTTAAGTAAGTCGAGTGTTTTAGTCCACCCAATACAATTTATGTAATAATGCATTTTCCTTTATAATGTCAGTCTTTTGCCTTTTTGTTTACCAGATCATGTAGTTTTTAGATAGATCTGAGAATGGTGACTTCAATTATCTAAAGTGTGGTAACAACTCAAGTGGGGAACGTCTAAAAAGAGAACATAGAATCATTGGGTTTTTATCTCAGTGCCTTTTAGTTTTTCCTTTTTAATTCTTCTTTGCTTTCTTTGAATGGTCTTCTATCATGAAACTGCCTTCCACATATGTTATTTTGTTTTTCTCATTCTGAAACTTCTTTTCCAAGTGGGTAGCCACTGGAAATGTGTTATTACTGTTATTGTGTAGCTCTGTTTCTCGGTTTCCATAAAGAAGGTCCTTGAAAACTGCAGTCACTCTGCCAGGTTTTTTTTCCTAAAAGAATTTGTGATGGTCCAATAAGTGAATGAAATATTTTCTCTTCCCACCCCCACCCCTGCCCCTTCTATTCCCTTCCCTTCCTCTTTCCATGACTCTCAAAATAGTTATTTATTCCAAAAATGTGCCAGCAAGTTGGCATCATGCTGCAGACTTGCTTACATGGTCAAAATAAATTAATCTACAGCAGAACTGGACCTGGAATATAGATTGTTGTGTGTAGGCAGTTTCTGTATATAAATCCACACATACAACTGAAATATTCTTCAGATTGTTTACTTTTGTTAAGATGATGATCCATTTTTATGTGTTTGTGAATAAACTCACCTTTTAAAAGGTCATCTATCCCCTAGAGTGATTAGAGTAATTTCCAAATGACTTATGTAGCAAGGATTTCCCAGGTGTTTTGCCTTTCTCTGCAAAGGCAGTGAAGAGGTAATGTTTTCCATCCCTAGGGGTTTTTAAAATCGGTGGTTAACAACTTCTTTTGTATTTTGCCCTTACGGCATCACAACATATGCAATTTTCACTCCCATTTTTCTCCCTCCAGAGAGTTATTGCTATGCTTGAGTGAATAGCATAAACTCCAATCATTTCACATCATCATTTTGCTAAATGGATTTAGTCCAGACGATACGTGTTTCTCTTTGGGAAGTCCTCCTACTTCATCTTTTGATGCAACAGAAAACTGAAACCGTGTATCTGGTGTATTAGGAAATCTATAAATGTTTTAGAAGTGCGTGTATATAGAGATCCTTCAGATAGTAAAAGAACTGAAATGTGTAGTCAGGTGTGACAGATGCCTCTTTCTCTGTTATCACAGTGTGCCAGGAAATTATTTCTGAATCACAGAGCCTCACTTTTGATCAAATTTCTACCAGTCAGTTTTACTCTGTATTGTATATTAACCAAACTTTACTCCAGTATAGTTACAGCGCTCCAAAGAGATATGGCTTCTCTAGCAAGATTATTCCGCAGTTTTCCACTCCTGATACTGTTTTTCTGAAACTCAGCTATATTTTCTGTCTTTAATTTACTGAAATGGAGATAACTGAACATTACCTTTGACTGCATCAGTATTTAAAACCAAGGAGACAGCTTTATTCCAAGGTTTTGTGGTTACACAAATATTCCAAGCACCCTGAGCAACATGGCTGCTCGTAGGATCCCCAGAAATCGTGGGAAGTGGTAATCAGAATGCACAGTGAGTACAGATGGAGGGTAATATTCTTTATTCCCAGTATTGTTTTATTCTTAATGGGAAAAAATCAAACTGTTCATCTTTATTTCAGTGGTCAGCTTACCTCATGACAGAGGTCATACACACTCCATGCCACACAGTATTCTTCCGTAAGTGAATTTTAGGGACCAAAAGTTATAAATACCACCTTGTAATAATTCTGTAGCTTTAATTCCTGAACTGTTATAAAAGGACACTTAGTTTGTCACAGAGCATTCCAGGCACGTTTATTTTTTCCCCTAGCAATGTGATTGAAAAGGAACATCACAATATATGTATCTACCGGGATTAACATTAGTGAAACAGATTTCCTGCCATTAAAATTATTCCCCAGCTAGTGAGGAGTAAGGAAATTTAGGTGAGAATCTCTGGAGGAAAGCTTTGAGAAATAAATTGGAAAACAAATTCATTGTTTCCAGCAAAATTGCACCTGCACTTTAGCTGCTGGCATTCTACTTGCTCCTCAACTTGGAAGTGAAATACTTTACAATAGCATTTTTTTCTCTCCGATTCCTTTCAGGAAGATAATTTTCAGGTTGATAAGGAAAATGGGCTTTGGGAATGTGAATGTTAGACTGATAATAACGCTTTTTTAAAAATAAAAAAGGATAGAAAATCAGGAGAGAAAAGCACAGAATATGGAACTTACTCCATTAAACTCCTGTCACTGTTTCTATTTTTCATTTTTAAGAAACAAAACAGATAAGGAAATTGCAAATGAAAATCGTGGCTGCCACAGCATAGAAATGGATGGCACAGAAATGGATGTCCAACATCTAAATTCTTCTTCCTGACCCCATATTCCTGAGTCTGCATGAAAACTCAGTTTCTTAAGAGTTTTCAAAATACACCTCCATGAGGACTTTCCATTTTCTTTTATTTTGAATCATTAAAATAATAATAAAAAAACTTGTAATCCACTTAAAAAAAAAAAGCAATAAAAAACCTCAGCCAAAACTAAACAGCTCAGTCCTGACCACCAAAGATTGCTAGTGCTGATCTAATTCTGATACTTTACTCAGAATATGAGTTTCAGAGGCTATTTGCATTTTATTTTTGCCCTGTTGCACAGGCATATCAAAATCTAATCAACTGAGCAAAAAAAGGAATACACACCCGTACATACTGGAACCAGTCAGAATTACTGGTAATTAATCCAGTGCTCAGATGATAAATTGAAATCTGCCAACGAGAAGCTTTTGTACCTGCTCAGACTTTCATATCACAAAAGGTCAGGAATATTTTTTCAAGCATCTTCCTCCTTTTCTTTTTGCTTCCAGTCATTTTCCAGCTGCTCTTCTCTTTCAAGGTTATAGTTTTGCTCAAAGTTTCACATCAGTTCAAAGCAGAAACAAGAACTACTGCTTTTACCAGGCAGGAGGATTCCAAAGGCCAGAATATGGTTTAGATCAGAGAACTCAGAAGTTCTTTCAAGTGCCTGGGACTGGGTGTGCTCTCTAATCACATCCCAGTTTTATACCGAAGTGAGATGCAAGCATGTACAAACTCCCTTCTTTTCCTAGTGAGTATCTTGTATAGAAAATAAACGTGAGTACCCACCCCAGGCAGAAGCTCTACCTTGTTCCAAACCGGGTGAACTTCTGATGGCAGGTATAAACACTGTATTTTTGGCCATTGGTACACTCTGAAAAGAAATCACCTTACTAACAGCTCTTCTACAGCTGATTCAGAAGATACCATTGCATCTCACCCACTAAATTGCTTGCCCTATCATTTCTTAGCCTTGATTAGTAATTTGTGGTGTTCAATACTTACTAATTCAGCAGTATTTTCCAATTTGTCTGTTTTGCAGACAATCTTTGCATTATTATCTACTATAAAATATCTTCACGTGTCATGCTCATCATACTCTGGTCTACTGTGATATGCACAAGGTGACAATGAAAGTAAATACATCTCGCTTACTTCCTGAGTATATATTATCTAATTCTGCCCCCCCTTAATATTAAAGATTTCTATGCAAAATAAGGTTTCGTAAACTTACAGTAAAAATTAAATATCTGAAGGATAAAAGGGGAAATTGGTGCATTTCACTTGTCCTGCTGTAAAATATTAGTATCCTGTATATTTTAACATGGTCGATATGAAGATAAGTCCACCTTTACATCAGTGAATATAGAGCAAAACCTTGTCACTTGGCTGAAAAACCTTGCATGTTTTGTAAGTAACTAGTATCAGAAATGTCACTCGTACTCTAGAGTCAGGATTTGCCATTACATGAGTAGATGTGTCTGTGTATGGAAGATACAGACTGTCTATGTATGTTGTTGGGTTTGTATGTACATATGTGTGCCATCAGGAAATATGTTTATTTCCTTAAAAAATTCTCACAAAGATTTCAATGATTTGTACAATACGAGAGAGAATATGAGAGAAAAAGTGAATTACTGGAAGTTGTGAGGCACCCAGAGCAAAGAACCGTCTCATACTTGCCCTGTGTTCTCTACATTTTCCCTGGACACTCGCAGTAGGCCACTGGCAGAGGCAGGGCACTGGGCTAGGCAAATCTAGTGAGATTTTTATTTCCTTTATGAGATAATAATTAAACCATTTCTAGAAAATAGCCCAGCAGCATGTTATTTTTGCCCAAGGCAAGTATAGCGCTAAAAGTTTTCCAGATGAGTTTCCCTGAAACTTTTATGCTGTGCCACTTCTTTTGTGAAGTCTGAAGGGAAAGCCATGTAGGAAGAAGAAAAGATTTGGGAAATTTGGGCGGGAGGGGGGAGGGGAGAGAGAAAATAAAATGAACACGTTTAATACCTGTAAAGTTAAAAAAAATATTTTTTATAAGTCGTATAGGGGAAGAACCATATTGCTTAGCTTTGTTGAGTGGAACAAACAAGAGAATCGTTATTTTTTCAGAAAGAGAAAAAAGGCCCTTACATACATTTAATGGCAAGTTCTACATACAAGGCTGAAAAGAAAGTGCGATTTCAATTAAGGCGGGACTCCTGGTGTGCTTCAGCAATCTGTACAAAACCTATCCATCGTGCAGATTTTTTGACAGGCTTTTGCTTGTCTATTTTTGATCCAGTTTTGACTGGTTTATATACTTCTGCTTAAGGTTACCCTCTCTGTTACATTTGATGAACCAATGTGATGCTTTTATTCAGTGATAAGAATAAATACACTCTCTCTCTCTTACATTATTAGCATATTCTGGAAATATAATAAAGGAGGTAACTGTTTAGAACAGCACGAATCTCTTTCACAAAATGTAAATTGTAAGTCTCCATCCAACGGACTAATCACAATGCATTAAGCGTCTTTTCTGATAAGCAGAAAAATTGCAGAGCGAGATTCAGATAGATATGATTAACAGAATGTAGGAAAGTGGGGGGGGGGGGAAGTATTTCTAAAGAGGCTCTAATCACAGGGTTTTAAAAGAAATCCTTTTTACAGAGGACTAATTGCGCTGTGAAGTACACTTTCCTGATCATCAGAATAATTCTGTTTGTTACATGTGTGGTCTGTTATTATCCTAAATAACAGGGTGTGGAAGCTATCGGAAAAGAGATGGTGTATTTTCTGATACTTGTGCATATAAACAGTTTATAAATCACATTTTGGGGGTGAAATCTTAACAAATATTCTGCAAAATTGTTATTCATTGTAGCTATTAAATTTGCCTTGAAGATTAATTCCCTTAAAGTTTGTTCATGTAGCTGGAGTATTTCGTTCAGCCTCATTCTTTTTAAAGAACTACTAGCCTCTGTGCTTGCACTGTTTGAATTCTTTCCCAATTAATTTAATGGAGTTTACCACTTGATTATTGAGAGCACTGTTCAGTTATTTCACTACTAATACAAATTGCAGTGACAGAAATTACGGCATGAAACATCTGCGACTCGGAGACGGAAAGAACGTCCTTCACGGATCAGTTTTAGCAGGCAGGGGAGGAGCGGCCCAGCAGCACCTGCGCTGACGTGTCCAGCCCCTCAGACGCTCCGAAAATGAGCGTTTGTGGCCCTTTCTGCGAGGAGGAATCTTTTTCCTCGCCGCGCTGCTGCCCAGTCTCACGGCGTGGCTCCCACGGAGACGTCCCGCGCCAAAATCCGTCTGCCCCTCAGTACCCACCTGCGGGCGCCCGGCAGCGCCACCCTCCCCCGCGCGGCCCGGCCGACGGCCTCGCGCCGCCGGACACCGACCCCCCCCCGCCCCGCCCCCGGCAGGGGAATTGGAGCCGGTCCGCAGGGCCAGGAGTTCCTCCCCGCACCGGCTCTTTCCCGAAGGCTCTGGACGCTCGGAGCAGCCTGATGGGTTCGAGTGCCCGCCCGGAGGAGGGGCGAGGAGACGGTACAAGGGCACGAATCGACGCCTCCCCGGGACCGGAGCTCGGGGCGGGGGCAGCAGCGCTGGACCCGGGAGTGGTGAACTCGAACTACCTCTCTCTTCTTCCCGCCCCCCCCCCCCCGCCTTTCCCTCTTTTCTGTCCGCCGTCCCCACACCTCGTCCCTTCAGACACAGACCCGCTGCCCAGGTCCTGGGCGAGGAGTGGGTCCGGCCGCCCCCAGACTCCGCTCAGCGAGGGGCCCGGAACGCGGGGGGGGGCCCGCTCGGAACCCCCCGGCTCGGCGGGGGGGCTCTGCTCCTCAGGGGCTGCCCTGCTCCCGTCCCCGCC
>JAVKLA010000062.1:9793625-9820278 GCA_034782735.1 Sagittarius serpentarius | reverse complement strand
CTTTAATTCAGCCCGAGGGAATTCCAGACTCTCCGCAGCCCCTCCCTGGTCTGTCCGGCTCCGGTCGTGACAGTATGATTCCCCAAGAACGGTGTAGTATTACTGTCTTTGAGACTTGCAATTTCCAACAGTATTTGATGCTAAGAGACAGCTGGAAAAGCAGTAACTCGGACTCAAAAGCAAGCTTGCTTGAAAGAAAAGGTATACATTTGTTGTTTGTTTAAGTCGCGTAAAAACTTTGAGTAGGATTAGTATGAAAATTTACCAAGCAACCAGTATATAAAAATTCTTATTTTCAGTGACCTCTACAAATTAGGGAAGAATATGGGAACATAGTCTGATTATGGTGTTAATGTACAGTGTGGAAGTTTTTACACACTTTATATCAAGTAATCAATGAATAAAATTCTTAAGCACTGGAATTTAGGAAGTTCTCTGCAAGTTCAGTCTCTAATGTACTTTGTTCTTTGCTGCATAATGGACATGTCTATATCAGTATTTTAGTTCAGATCTGGAGTGAGCTTTTGAATTGCATGATTTTTCTCTGCTTACTGGAAATTACCTCAGAAGAATCTCGGCCTATACACTCTAAATTCTTTTCCCACTGATTTAAAACCAAGCATGTGCTCCTGTGGTTTTCAGTCCACACGACCAGAGTGGAATTAATCAGAAATATCCTTCCCTTCCCCACCACCATACCCCCCCCACCCCGATACGCTGAGGACCCAGTGTCCACATTGTACACGTAGCTGTTGGATCTACAGACTCTTTCTGGGCCACATCAATTGCTAATGCAGCCAGTGGCACAGCTATTGCATAAAAAATGGAATACTGCTTATTGTTTACTTTTTAGACTGTTCTGTGAAAGCAAAAGATAGATGTGGATTTGAACATGCTTTGACAGAGGAGCGCCTAAATCTAGGCCTACTGCTTCTCAAGTACTGCTTTACCATTAGACCAATCTTACCACGAACATGGTACCTTTTGAGGGGACCCAAAAAGAGATAGAAAGCAGAGGGAGAATGGCATGCACAGTGAGCACCCTAAACACCCTAGAAGTGCTGTGCACCTCTGAAATTAGGTTCTGTCAGACTGTAAGCTAAGTCAAGATATTTTCTGTATAAAGCTTAGAATGAATTAGAATAGACACAGAGTTGAAAGCCAGTCTTCTGTACTGTGCTGTCATCAGCCTACTGCACCCTTGAAAAGAACATCCTTTAGCTGAGGTTCCTTCCTAGTCCAGCATCTTTTCAACGGCTGCCTAAATTGTGATGAACAGTTTTTCTTACTTTCAGGACCCATAGACCTATATATGATCCTCGAGCTTTCTCAGGAGTCCCTCAGTCCCTGTGGTGGTGTGGTTTCCCAGCTCCCCACCACCCACTCATACCTGCCTGCGCTCTGCCTGTGTGGCCCAGGAAGAGCTGCAGAGCAAGTGCCAGGAAAAGGCAAACAAATTGTCTTCCCCCCTGCACTACTATATCCTAATAAAGAAAAATGGCGTACGTTAACATGTTCATAAGCAAGTCTGTCTGTTGCCACACATCCCACATCTCCACCAGCACTTTCAAGAACAGAGCCTCTCAGAATGAAGCCACAGTTACGGCATTTTGACTTCGGCTTCTGTGCAAGGACTGGTCTCCTGTAAAAGACACATTTTCTTCTTCCCTGTTTTTTAATCTTCTCTGATTTTAGGGAGATGTCAGTCATTAGTGAACCTTGAATTTAAGTGAAGGTGTACCTGAACTCATTACACCTCTGCATCTGATCAATGTTTGGGTTGCAGTTTGGACTATTGTTCCCTGATTGTCGGGTGACAATTATACTGTGTTTTAGATACTTATGTTCCTCTCTGAATGCCATCCTTCATGTAACCAGGTAGCATATGCTAATAGTTGGCCCCAAATGCAAAACTTAAGCAGTCCCATGCACTTGCAAATTGTTTCAGTTTTGAATTAACAGTAACTACTAGAGGTCAAACTAAATACAAAGGAACAACTGTCCAGAAAACACCCTGTTTTTTAAAGTTATGTTGAATGCTGCACACTATTTAATCTGTTGCTTGTCTGTATTTATGGTGCTTCGTACTGCATTCTTGGCTATTTCTGGTTACAATCCAGAGCTCATTAAGTTCAGTGGGTTTTGAGTCAGGCTCATTTATGTTGGCATAGTTGTAGGAATCCCAGGAGTTTTAAATAATAATTTTACTGGTCACCTACTGAAACCTCACACTTGCAAGATCCTGAGGACTAGAACCATTAATGGGAGTAGTAGTCATCAGCTTAATACTAAGTATTTCAACTGTATCACTGATCTAACTTGTGCTCTGTATCAGTCAAATGCCAGTTTCTGCCCTGAATCAGATGGTTAAGAAATTCAAACGTGTTTTCCTCTTCTTCAGTTTCTGTCTTCTTTGCAACATGAACTATTTTCTTGCCTTTAAATGTACTGTATCAGTGGTCTGAATTTGCCATATAGAAATACCATGGCACTGCAGGACTACATTTATAGAACAAGGTTTCAAGAAAAGCTGTAGGGGAAACATGCAAGTTGGAGCCTATGGAGAAATGGAGGTAACCGATACCTCATTTGGCTATATGTCTCAGTGTAATTTCTGTCTCATTTCTTTGCTAAACAGTAGAACTACTAATTGTAAAAAAACCCTAATCATGACTATTTAATTTGGAGTTCCGTAGTCTATGGGGAATTACATCTGCTTTTTCATACAGAGAATTTAATGACATATATCTTGTTTATACGTAAACTTTCAGCATTGTGCTTCTCTCCACCTTTCCTTCCTTCTGCAATTAAATGTATTTGGTTTTGGTTTAATTCAGCTTTTCTGAAACAAGCTGCTCGGCCCTAGAGACTCACTTTTTCTAATTTCAGAGTTTATTCCTCCTTTCAGGGTTAGTGTTTATATTGTGGAAGGGTGCAATAAAGTAATTTTTATGACCTCACATATCAGAAAAATCAGGGTTTTTTTTTCATTTATTATTCTGCCAGTTTAGTTTAAAAAGAAACCTAAAGATAATTCATGGTTTGAACTGTATGGAAAGCTTCAGTAACTTCAGTACTAAAGTCATAGCTTCACAGTGTCATACATTTCTCTACCTTCTGAATAGCATACACTGCATATACAGTAAGAAAGATGTAGCATGACTGACGTATTTTTAATGTTACTGTTATAACGTAATCCCTTGCAATCAATTGTCTGAAAAGACTGGAATTGGAAATAAGCTGGAAGAGAGGCATAGTGATCTGTGTGCTGAGTGTCTTTAGAGCTGCCATGGTTGTGGGTTGATACACTGCTAAAGGCATATTTAGGGTGGGTTTTTCCCAATTTTTACATAGTTTTTGCTATGTTCCAACTGCAATTGAGTTCAGAAAGAAGTAGAGCTATTCTGCTAGAGTTATTTGTATTATTATTATGGAAAGCATTAAGTGAGATTTCCAGATATATATTAGGATATAAAGCTCAAGCATTATAGGTTTTGACTAGGCAGAAGTATTCTTAAGCAGCGTTAATGGAATAAAAGTTGAACATTATAAGCTTAAACTGCTGCTAATTTCCTTTTCTGGAGTAAGAAGATGACAATGATACCTTGTGTCTTCAAAATCCAAGCTTTCGAATCATGAGTAGAATACCAAAACCAAGAATGTGTTGCACTTTCCCAAGGGAGAGACGTTTGATTATAATACATTACTTTGCAGTGGTCTGATTTCTGACCTTGTGATTTCAAACCATAGGTAGCATTATTACCTTGTTTTAAGCAGTCCTTTGAGAACTACCCTTGATGTTTTTAGCAGTTGACTAAGAATTTTCTGGGAACACATTTCTGAAAGTGTGTAATGACATTAAACAAAGTAAGTTAAAAATTTAAATAACTAGATGCCAGGAGGATATGGAAGCACTTGCTAAACCATGAGCCATAAACCACTGGGCACCTGTAAAAACCATATCCATTACCTGGATCACTGATTTCACACTTCTTACTCTTTTGTTATGCTTGTTTTACTTGTATTACTGTTTGGATAATCAAATTCATTTTACATAATGCTGGAAGACCTTCATGTGGCTAATTTATACCAGAGCAACCCATTCTTGTAGTGCTGAGTTTAGGATTTGGATATGTTCTGTATTAATATAATTACAGAAACTGTGCATACAAAATATTTAATGTCTCCATGAATTAATAGTTCAACTGATCTCTGATTTTTCATATTCAGAGGATTTAGGTACTGTGGACATTTATTTATGATAAAACTTTATCAGAATGACAGCAATGTGCTCTGTTACCTGCTTTTTCTGTGACGAGGCAAGATTGAAACCTTCTCTGCTGCAGTTTTGTTATTTTTTGGAAAGTAGGCAGTTGATCAAGCACCATACGTGCGTGGAATAAGAAACAAATGTTCTGAAGATAGCCTGTAAAATGATTTTGTTATGTCTATGTGAAAGCCTGGAAAAAGAACCACATTTGAAAAAGAACCACTAGATGGGCAAGTAAAGCAAAACACAGTTAAATCTAGTTCATCCACTTACTTACAGGACTCAAATTCACATGGAACCCTCTTAACTAATTAATGAGAGGTGGCTTACTGTAGCTGCTTTTATTGGCATGAGAAATAGTCTGAAGACCTGAAAAAAAACCTAAAAAAACAAAACCCCCACAAAAAAAAAGTCCAAAGGCATGACAGCTCTTCTCTATTCTTGATCTTACAGTTGTTCATATAGTACTTGTCAGAGAATATTGATCTTTTAAATGTGAATCAGAATATATGATCAGAGCAGAATATGATGTACTAGCAGTCATGGAAGCTAATCTGAGGCTTAGAAAAACATGTATTTTTCTAAAGTAGGGGCTGTAGACTTCTTAGCAATTCTAAAAATCAGACAGCTATGTCTCAGATTTTAGTCGATAGACACAGTTTGTTTCATGCCCATATAATAAAGTGAATGATCTTGCTATCACTATCATTTTCATAAATGTTTTTTCATGCTTAGTGAAAAGCATTAGCTTTCCTGGTCAACCACTTTTATGTTCTCATTTACTTGATATTATCATTGACTTTTATCCTGGAATTGTCAGATAAGTTACTGTTTCTGTGTAAAACTGTCCTTAGCATTGCCTTTATAAAGGCATAGGCATTCTTGGAATAATATTGCTACTTTATTACCTTACTCTAAATGACACAATTGTTAAAGTTTTCTATTATGCTGACATTAACAGTGGTTTCAACAGCCTATCCATCCTAGTTTGTGTTTATCCGTATTCCCATCAATGCTGAAAATAAGCTTCCAAAATTGAATGCAACACACAGCTATACAAATAACCAAGCAGCATTTCTGAACACTATATCCAAAGTCTAAAAAAGCAGTTGTAAAGATCTTGAAATGCAATTTTTTATCTACCTGAGAAGTTTTTTAGTCCTGTAAAAATGAAAAGGAGTACTTGCAGACTGACATAAATTGCATGAGTAAGATGGTCATATTTGACTATGTAATGTATTCTTCCCCCCCTCCCCTTTTCTTCATACCTCTGGGAATAACCAGCACCTGTTCTTCCCAGGTTCAGTGTGTGGTTGGAGAATGTCCTCAGTTATCTTGATTTATGCAAATCTTACCATGTTTACATGTTTGTGGAATGCAACAATATTCTTCCTTAAGACATTACATCTTTTATCTCTAAAAATAAAGGAATACTATTGCTTCTGTAAGCAAAGTCTTGTATTTATATTGGCAATAGAAATAGTTTTGAAAGCAACCATTGTGTCTTATAATAATATAATTTTATCATATTCTCATAGTAATATAGAAAATGCTTTATGGTGTTAAATAACTTTAAGTGTTAACATCTATATGTTCTCATGCTAATAACTTTGTAAACAATATAAATAACGGTTTAAAGTGTATTCATTTCAATAAGGGGAAATAAATTGTATTATGTATGGAAGAGACAAAAGTTTGTGGCCTTTTTTCTGTCTCCAGAAGACATGGGTCACTTCAGGTCATCATGGAGGGGGAAAGATGGTGTTGGAGCATCTTATTGTTAAGAAAAAAGTAGTTTCTTAACTGGTAGGGCATCTAATTCCATGTTACTAAATATTTTGGGACCAACTATTACAGCATACTGCCAGCATGAATGGTCCTAGATTTACTCTACATGTTGGATCTTAGGTAGTGTGTAAGAAGAGCTCTTATACTGGTGATTTTGTACCAGTTTATTTCCTTGGAATATCTACGTTTCCAGTCCAAACTGTAGCATACAGAGAAAAAATCCCGTATCACAAAAACTGACAAATTGTTTCTTTATTTGTGTCCTTTTCTTGCTAAATGTGAAGTTATTCAGCAGGTTTAAGTTTCCCTTAAGCTCACTCACCGTGAAGGATTTCACCAGGGCTTGCTGGTGAAAGCCCACCAGAGAAGAGACCTCAAGGGAAATCTGGGCTGAGAAGACAGGTAGATCTAGAGTTGCTCTGTAGCTTTATACATCGAGGGATTAAGGTTATGTGAAGAAAAAAGGCACTGATTCAACTGTCTCTTCAGTGAAATTGAGCGTCATGAGCCTAAGTGGCCTTAAGTAACAGTATTTCTTCCCCACACACAGTGTTAGACACTCAGTGATAAACACTTACTGCCTTGAAACATGCCTAGTAGTGAAGTTGATCCATTGTATAAATGTAATTTTATGCATTACAATAATTTTCTGTGAACAGCATGGATTAGTCATGTATGTTTTTCATTTTCAGTTACTAAAACATCTGTTAAATTAATTTACTAAGACCAAAACAGTTGCAGAAGTATATTATAAGATATTAGGAACATGCCAATTTATTGCAAATTTTTCTTCTCACAAACTGTTATGACAGAAATAATGTGGTTTAATCCTCATAACTCATGCTGGGGTTTTGTTGTGGGTTTTTTGTTGTTCTTGTTGTTGTTCTTTTTCTTGAGTGGGAGGTCAGAAGAGAAGTACTTGTAAACACTTGAGTAGTGAAATCACAAGACGTACAGAACTCTCTTGTAGAGTAACCTTTCATACTTCTTGTATCTTAATTTGTTCAGTCTTCTTGGCTGTATCGCTAGACCTAGCATGAGTCTGTATTTTCCAAGGTGCTGAGAGCACAAGCGGCCCCTTAGGTCTTAATGGATTACCTGCATCATGTTTCCAAATGATAATAAAGATGCAGGAGCTTCAGTTTAACTTCTGCAAAACTGAGTAACTCAAATCAGTGCAGTCCTCAAAACTTTGCCTTAAACTTTTTGAATCAGCCAACATGACATCATTTTTGCAGGTACTTTTTTCTGCCTCTTCTCTATTTTGCCTTATGTTGTTTCATCAAGAACAGTTTGTTCCAGTTGTCTGATATCCTTTAACACTATACAACTTGAAGAAACTAAAAATAGATTTCTACCACCTTCCTGAGAGATGATTTCTGCTTGTGCTCAACTCCATCTGTCCTCATGGCTCCCACATCTGTCTTTCTCTGTGTCTGCTGACGGAATTCCAAACTGAACAAAAGCAAAAAGTGAAAAATAAAACCTGAAATGAAAATACACAGTTAATTCTACATACTATTAGAAACTAAAATGGGCAGCTTCCTTTCATGGTTCTACAGGTCAGTCATAAATATTATTTTTTTCTACCAGATGTTTCCTACATATTTCATCTACATAAGTAAAAAAGATAAACATTTACAATTTATGTTTTCTTCAATTATATGCTACCACACAAGGTGTTTGGCCCTGGTCTCATAATGAACTTAGTAGAATTAATTTGAATATTTTCTTTCTGATTACATATTTTTAAGTGGATCACACAAGAATATAAACACCTTTATTTTGTTGATGTTTTGTGTGTGCCAGTGACAATTAGCTTTGGAAAAAGATGTAATGATGTGAAAAGCACAATTCATTGACACTTATTGTAGGTCAAAATGCTAAACCATAGCTTTACATACAGGAAGCATCAGAAATCCTTCGTCACACCTTTGCAAGCAGGAAGGCGTGGAAATAGCGTTATACATCTCTTCTGTTTCCAGGATAAGATGGTGAAGTTACATATTGAACCGTTGTTAGGATAGAGTTTAGATTTCTGGTTTGACACTTTGGATTTTTAGAGTTGAGGTGATTCTGCTTCACGTTTTCAAGTTGTCTTGAATAATGGAATTCCTACTTAGAGTTGGTTAGCCACAAGTGAAGTTGATGTTTTATATTACCATTTCCCATTTTCTAGCATTTGTTAATTCAAATATTTAATTTTTCTTTCTATCTTAAGTATCATCTTATGGTAGATGTCTATCTTGTGTATACTACTTTTGTTCTCGTGGTTATTTTCTTCCATTGATCAGAGAATATGGAAGAGAATTTTTTCAGCATGGTTAGAACAGTCAAATCAACAGCATCTGCTCCTCCACATGTTTCCTTTGGACATGAACTTTTAAGAACTGTAGTTAATACAGAGTTTTATGCTTTTTTTTTCTTATGCTGAAAGGTTAAATGAAGGCTATCTCACAACTTCTAAATTATTGACTTCATCATTTCCTTTCATGCTGATTACTTCTCTTCTTGGTCTCTGAAAATGCTTTTCATTCCCCTTAATAATTTACTGTTACTTCCAGCAAGGTAATTTCCTTTTTTCCAACTTTTTCTAAACTGATTTCCAAAAGATTTCCATTCTGTGGTTGGGAAGGAAATCTGGAGGTACTAGGGTGTCAGTTGAATGTCTTCCCAGCCTCGCTGCCTGCATGTCACAACTTACCGGAGCCTGCTTGCTCCTCAAGCACCGCATGAACAGGAGTCTTAGAGGACAGCCCTCCTTCTCTCTGATATTTAGAGGCTGTACAACACCTGGCACTATTTCCTTTGAGTATGTGAGAAGTTTTTTCTGTGACTTTCCACTAACAGTCCTAGTGTTTTTTGGAGCAATCCAACATAGGGATAGTTCTTTAAGATAATGTAAGTTGATCCTGTCAGTAGCGTGTCTGAATAACGACAAAAAAAGAGTGAAGAGCAGTTGGTTTGTGTGTTGTTTTTTTCCCTTCTATTTTCTGATATTTAGTAGAGGGGGAAGTAATCAAATCATTGAATTGCATGATAGTGCTTATTTATGTTAGAACAAAACCTTTTTTTGTGTCTGGAACATTAAGAATAGAGAAGGGGAGAAGTGCAACTTTTAATAAGTCCACAATAATAGCAGAAGTTATTTAAAGAATTAGTGTGACATTCATTAAAATACAAATTTAAGGCACTTACTGTTTAAATTGTATTTATCTGGAGATTGCTTTGGACTCAGTTTTGTGCAATTCTGTAATTATTTACCCTCACCCATCAAAATGCCTTTTTTCTTCATGTTCATAATTTAAAGAAGTACAACCTGTTCCTGTGTTTAAAATGAAACGTGCTCTTAAATGTTTTGCTAGGCTGTGGTCAAATTATTCAGCATGTTGCATTATTGAACATATATTAATTGAAAGTTTTTCGCTGTCAGACTGATGGTATAAAGAAAATACCTTTCATGTGTCTTTACATTTGGTCTAAAAACCAACTGCAAAGAAAGGATATAAATGAAATAGGGTTTACCTCTTCTGAAGTATCATTTGCAGGAAGAATAAACTAAAGGTTTAGAAATAAAATGTAGATGAAGATAAATGACTGCAGCTTCTTTATTTCTTTAATTATGGAATGCATAAAAAAAATAAAATGTAAGGACATTTTCTTTATATGGAAAAAATAGTTAAATTCACTGGTATGTTGTTCATCTGAATGTGAGGCCTTACCACCTCACTATCCTTTTCAGACACATGAATACATTTCAAATCAAATACACATTTTAACTTTTTAAACTTTATTAAAATTGCTAACAAGACATAAATCATTTCAGGCGTGTCTTTGATGGACTTTAGTAGAAGCTTGCAGTCAGAAATGAACATTTGAAAACTGATGTAATGGCAGAGCACAAGCTGATCTTTAGCCTCTTGGTTAGCATTTTTTTTCTTATTTCTAAGAAAATTCAAGAAAGCAAGGCTAGAACAATAGGAATGGCAGTGCTTTCAGAATAGTATAAAAATGCAAACATTAATTTCATTCAGATGAGGTTATTTGCATGCAAACTGATCAGACTGCAAGCTTATCTTATTACTGTCTCAAGCCTGTGACTTGTCTCCCTTTTATAGGTGCCATTAAGTTTAATAAGATAACAGCCTTCATTGTATATTAAACATGTGTGACCACTACATGGTTTCTGCATGATGATGAATTGTTAATAACTATTTTTCTTGTTACGTTCTAACAGAGTCTTCTTAATGTGCTCTGCTTGAAATAGGATATGCAACAGCAAGTCACAGTCTGGGATTTTTTTCAGTTTCTCTGAATGTTTTCCTCTCTTCCTTATCAGTATATTTTTTCAAATTGGACACTTAACTATTAGCTGTAGTCCTTTTTTTCAGCAATATTTAATTGACTTATATATTTTAAATAAAAGTATTCTTTCATTCACACAGATTATATGTGGTTTTTACAGTCAGTCATCTGCTCGTCAATACATGAGATGCAGATTATTTTTTTCTTACATTTCCACGTATCAAAGCCATCGGGTCTTGCACAAATTTCCAGTCTGATTACCCAATGCAGATGACTTGTAGCTGACCCTTAAGCTTTGGACTTTGGAATCACCAAACTGTGCTGGAGCAGACTCAGGGCTTTCTGGTGGCTGTGAGATGAAGGAAAAACTGGACTCTAAGAGGAAATCCATCTCCAACAGCTTTCCCATGCAGTCATGTCATGAATAGTGAAAGAAAATAGAATCTAGGAATAGGGTAGCCAAACAGTCCTGATATACAAGGTTTTCAGTCTCTCGGAACCCTCTCAAGCCCTCTGCAATCTGCCAGAGAACAGGAGGCAGAGGGGGAAGGTAGCAAGCTATCAGGTCATCAGTGAAAAGTAAAAATAAATAAAAAGTATCTTGAAAGTCCATGAGGCCCCGATTTCCTCAGGCTGTCGATGGTACAGGAGTGTCCCTGTGAGACAGTATGCAGCTGTTAAGGCAGAGTATGGGTCAGTAAAACCAGAGTGGGAAGAGTGGGCACGCATGCCGAAGGCATGTCTCCTCCAGTCCTCGGCAGTGCAGGGCTTTGTTGATCGTTGGCAGTGGGCAGGGAGTAAAAGGGAAGGAAACGGGTACAGATCATTTCATTTGTGGAAATTGTTTACTCGGAGCTCTGGATGAATCAGGAAGGAAAGGAGGCATCTTTCCCTGTCTGTCTGTAAATAGTGGCAGGTGCCCCTTTGTGCTAGCTTGCTTTTGCAGATGGCTGTAGGGCTCTTTGTGAGGGCTGATACAGTGCAGAGGTAGTTGTTTATTGAATCTCTGCAGTCAGACTGAACCCTCCGTGCTGAGGGCAACAATGCTTAATTTAACCTTTCATACAGAATAGGGCAACATCTTCCAAGGAAGGAAGAGATTTTTCCTACTGCATTTTGGAAGTACCTGACTATTGCATACCTGCGGCTCAGAACTGGGTCTGGAGTTACTGACGACTGTGGTAGAGAAGTTTAATGTTACGTTTCTTTTTTTGTGCTAATACATTTCCCTTGGTTTACATATCATGTAAGTACTGCCTGTCCAAGAGAAGTGGTTAATTTTTCTGCGATTCCTATTAGATGCTTGAGATAGTTTATCGAACGTAAGAGATGCCCGTAGGTCATGTCTATTAATGCCTTAGATGCTGCCATTAACTATATGTTAAAAGTTTTAGAGTTCAGAAGTAAATCAAGCTGAATTTTTAGACTTATTTCTACAGAAGAAATCAAGATACAAGTGGTAGTAAGGGAAGCAAAACAGTAACAGAGGTCCCAGTCATCATTTATCTAAGAAAGTAGATTTATTGGAGTCAGATACAGAGTAGCAGATCTGTGGACAGAATTTCAGATTCACACAGAATATAGATAGACAAGGAGATACCTATTTATCTCAAGAGGATTAGCTAGTCAATTTTTTATTATCATTAAAATATTTTTTGCTAACTGTTTTCCCTGGGGAAATGTCCCCTGCATGTTCTGAGTTAATGAGAAAAGAAGGATGGTTCCATGGTTTGAGTGATTTTCCGGGACTTAGCCTATATGCCTTCAACTATCCATTTTCTTACAATTTTTCTGTGTGAATTTGGATAGCTTCCCTGGGCATCAAGTCCCATTTGTAAGAGGGAATATTTGTAAGAGTTCTGTGAGGCTAAATATATGAAAGAACAAACAAGCATTGTAACACTTTACATGCTGCATTTCTTATTACTTTAAAAAAAATCAAAAAATCAGTCTACTGCCTGTGCAACATACACTAAATGACAGATGTTTCTCATCTGATTGTCCGTAAGTAATCATTTGCCTGTGGAGATAGGCAATATGATTTAAAAGAAAAACAGTTAGTATTCTTTACTGATTTTCTTGTGATGATTCTTTTCTGCCTTGCAGGTTGTAATGGGAATACGTTGTCAATTTTGCTAATAAACTCATATCTTAACAAGATATTATGTGAAATGATGTTACTATGAACTAATGGAAATATATTCTTCTGTTGGATTTTTATTCATTATGCACTGCACTAACGTACTTGTTAATAACTAGAGCATCAATTTCTAGAGAGTAAAATGTAATGCTAATTTTTCATCATAATGAGTTAAATTCATATTAAGTCAGACAATAAAAATATAAGTGAAAATGATTATATTAATGTGAATAATCTCTGATTGGACACATCATGATGGATTGCAATGTAGTAAGTACCTGAAATGCTAAAAATCACTAAGAACATAAAATGCAATAGGCTAATATAATAGTTTTAAGATCTTCCCCTCAAGCTTATAATTAGCTGTAGTTATATCATCAAATGGCACTCTAGATCAGCTTTTAATGAATATTTTTACTAAAAAATGTAATCACTTTCTTAGCTGGTTTCTCCTTTGTTCTGTTAAATGTCTCTTCTAAATTCCCTTTGGATACCAAATTCAAAGACTTCCTTAAACTTACTCTACATATAGTGAAATACAGCTTTTTCACATTTATGAATGTACATAAGTCTTTAGAGAATTGTTCCCTTAGGTTTATTGAATTAAAAATAATCCATTAACTTGAAATCACCTTTTTTCCACAGTGATTTTAAAATGATGCTTTCACTGTTATTAAAAATATCTCAAATTTCTAAGTCTGATTTTTTAATTCCTGATTCATGTTTGTTCTGTCTCTTAGTGAACTGGTTGCATTTGTTTTGCAAACCCCTCCCATGGAGTAATGGTGGTATCTGTTCTCTAAATTGTAGGAAATAACTCTTTCTTTCACTCATTACAGAAGTATATTTTCACATTTTTTTCTGCCATGTGAGTGAGAGTGGTTTTTTCATGTGCCCCCTCTCTCAGTCTCTATTAGCTGTCCCTGGACAGTCTTTAAAACTTCTGTGTAAAATCATGTTTTAGAATTTACTAATTCAAAATGTACATTTGTAAGATGCAAGAGATAAGACTTTTATTTCTTCTATTGAAATACTATTTCACAGCCTAATAAAAGTTGTGTTTGGTTTTTTTAATTTGGTTTGGGTTTTTTAATATACCGAATTTTTATTATATTCATATTTCTGGTTATGCATTCAGGCATTTATTCACTGTTAAACTAGATTATGCATATTTTAAGTTTTATGATTTCCTTATTAGCAGGAATAATTTTACCTATCATTTGAAAATAGTGTTCTCACTTTTTGCAGCAAGCATATATTCAGTTTAAAGAGAAATTTTGTCCTCTGAATCAGCAAATATCACAGAAGATTGCCTCCTTTATCATTTCAGATATTGCAGTGCCTTTATCCAAACATACCTTTTCCTGACATTTCAGTCTGTCTTACAGTTCAGAGTCTTCAGGAAACACTCCAGGAAAACGTGCTCATCAGCCTGAAGTGGCTGCGGTTCTGGAGTGGCCGTGCGGCGTGAGACACGATCAACAGAAAGTCTCATGAGTTTGCTGACCTGCGTGAGGAGCCCACCTTGTGGCCTCTGACTGTGAATAAGCTCTATATGCTAAGAGTGTATGCTTACACTTTATTTCAGGAAATACAAAGTCCTTAGGTCCAGCAATAATCATTCCCATGTAGAAAACCAAGTATCTCTGGCACAACAATGGTCATAAATAAAGGGCCTGTCCTGGAGTGAATCGCAGTCACTTCAGAGCAAAAAGTTTACGCCTTTCCTTTAAAATCTCAAGTCCTGCAAGCCCTCTAAAAAGTTCGTCTTTGAAGTCAAAAGGAAACTGGCAGGTGGGATTAGAAGACATAGAAAAAGGACAGGGAGTTGGAACATGGAATATTTAGAGCATAAATAGAACTGGGACCCTGCCACGTGCTTTTGAAGCGTTGCATACACATCACAGCCTCACAAGATACCTGGGATGTGATCTTTTAAGTTAGTGAATTCACACTGTTTTATAGGAGAGAAAAGGCTGCGAGGCATGAAATAGGACCAAGTTTCATGATGAATGATACTCTATTATCAGCAGTTATTGGTTTTGACACTATCAGTGAAGAAATCCTCTATCTAAGGGTAAGAGCAAAATGGTAAAATACTGACCTTAAATGCTCCTTCTGGAAGAACAGAAAATGAAATATAGGATATTTTATGAAGAGAAGTTTAAATACAAAGTATTTTATGAAGAGCATTAACAAATAACAGGTAGCGTCCCTGACTGAAACATCCAAATAACTGCAGGTGACTGCAGTGTGGAAATATTAAAGGCACTTGCATAGAAAACAATTGTAATTAATCAGAGTATGGTATAATGAAGAAGGAGAATAATTAAACATATACAAAGTTATGGCTGTAAAGAGAAATGTGTTTCATAAACTTAGTGCTTATCAGCAATTCTAAATGTGGTAGGATATTAGTTGCTATCAATCAGCTTAATCATGCATTTACTGATTCCTTACATCAGAGTAATATCAAGAAAAAGGGGAACCTCAGGGTACGTTTACACTCAGACCACTGCCTTAGAAGACGACTGTTATAAAAATACTTGCTATGACAGAGAGGTAAGGGAAACAGATGAGCTGCAGGTACAATTCAGAACCTTTGTGAAAGCTAAAATATAGACAGGAATATCAAGCAGAAAGTAAGGGTTTAGAAGTCTTCTAGGTAGATTTCAGACATTGTTGATACCTTGTATGACATGTTCAGGCACATACGGAAAAGGGACATCAGAGACCATGAAAATGAAGACCAGGGAATGATTTGAGGATACAGTTCTACAGCTTCCTGTCTGTAAAATGTATTGCAAACTGCTTGTTTTCAGAACCAGTCATGTCTTGAGGAATGTGAAAATAAAAAAGGAAAAAAAAAGAGAATGGTAAGATATCTCAAAAGGCAGTATGTTATGGTTTGGTGAAGAAAAAGAAGACAGAAAGAAATACTAATGATTTGGGAGTGGTTTGTAGGAGTCTGAATGTAAAGAAGACAGACTATCAAATATGAGTGAATTTGCCAAAGACAAAAAATACAAATCTTTTAAGCCACAAAATTTGCAATTGCAGAAACATAGGACAGATACAAATATAAGCTTTGAGTTAACATTTTCAGATGCTGATCTGATTTGTGAGCAGGAAGAAAAAAACTGAAGAATCTTAAAAGTTAATGAGAAAGCTTAATATTTTACAGCATTCTTGGTAAATTATTTAAGGCAAGAAAGGATAAACTAAAGTGAATGCTTTGCACATTAATTTTGTCATTTGAAATCCTGAAAGAAAACATAAAGAACTTGAAGTTTTGAAAAAATGTGATGTAAAAACCACTGCAAGACAACTTGCCTCAGTGCAATCAATAGAATAATATTTTATATATATTTGACTTATAAAAAGGGATAACAGGACAGAATGAGTATAATTTGTAATACCCAGTGATCTGTTCTGTACTTCCTACAGTAATTGACTGCTGTAGATGTCAACAATTTGGACAGTTTAAATATCTTTGAGTACTATTTATTACTAATAATTTAATAAGAAACCATTATTATAGAGGAAATTTACTGCCTGCAGTTAACTTTCAAATTAAAAAAAGACCACTATAATGCTGCAGACACTTAGATGCCCCAGTGCTACTATTTACAAGAAATGAGACCTCAGCACTTGCTAAATGGAAAGGAAGACAACTATATGCTTCCTAAAAGATCAAATAATTTTAAGAATACTGAGGCAATATTTTTGAAACAGAGAAAAATGGTACATGAAAAAGATCTAAAAAAGACTGGAGGAGCTGTGTGAAAAACTAAATACAGCAAAGTAACAAAATGCCAATGTGATTTGGCAGGCCATGCAGTTAGAGTGACAAAAGCTAGACTAGTTAATTTTTTAATTGAAGAACATTCCTCCAGTGTTCTCCCTCAGGGGAAGTGAAGGCAGAACATTAAACAGGAGTAGGAAGCTCTTGATGTGAACTAGCAGAAGGGAGGGCACACTTGTGGCAAAAGCTGAAATCCTCCAGAGCTCAATGGCACCTAATAGAGAAATGCTTTCAGAATGAAGGAGCAGGTTGGATGCTTGGAGCTCCTCTGTAGGATGGATGACAGACTGGTTGAGAGCTTGCGCGTCAGGATCAGAGGAGAGAAAAATGGCAAGTGCTCTGCCTGGGAAGGAATAACAGCTTCCAGTGACAGAGAACAGGACTGACCAGGATGGACTGGCTGGGGAGCAGCTCTGCTGAAAAGGCCCTGGGGGTTTTGGCAGACAGCAAGCTGAATATGAGCCAGCAGTGTGTCCTGATAGCAAAGAAGGCCAATGGCATCCTGGACTGGCTTGATTATCCTCTTTTAATGAGGATTCATTAGATTTAATATATAAAACTGTCCAGGTTTTAGGCCTCCTCAATACAAGAAAGATATTGACAGACTGGAGCAAGTTCAGTGAAGCCACCAAGACAATCATGCAGTTGGAGCATCTGACCTGGGAGGAGAAGCTGAGGGACCGAGGCTGGTTCAGCCCGGAGAGGAGATGGCTCTTAGGGGATGTAACAGCGGCTCTCCATGGAGGTGGCTGAGAAAACAGAGCCTTCGTAGTGGTGCATGGTGGGAAGACGAGACAATGGGCGTACATGGAACAAGGAAGGCTCCACCTGGATGTGAGGGGAAACGCTTTTCCTTTCAAGCAATGGAGCAGGTTGCACAGAATGGTGAGCAGTTGGCACCCAACTAGATACAGCCCTAAGCAGCCTGGTCTGTTCTC
Source organism: Sagittarius serpentarius (assembly GCA_034782735.1). Taxonomy (NCBI): domain Eukaryota; kingdom Metazoa; phylum Chordata; class Aves; order Accipitriformes; family Sagittariidae; genus Sagittarius; species Sagittarius serpentarius. The sequence goes on along the minus strand of JAVKLA010000062.1, from coordinate 9,803,032 downwards.
AGGGCTGACCCATCTTTGAGCAATAGTTTGGACTAGAGACCTCCTGAGGTCCCCTGCTGCCTGAATTATCCATGGTTTCTACATGTAAACTTTATTCTGCTTCCATGTTGCTTCCAGTTGCATTTCCAGATAATCACTTGGTGTAAATGGGAGGGAGGGGTGAGTTAGGTTTAATTGGCGTACTCCTTTCTATCAAGCATGACTCCTGACTTAGGGAAGCTTAAGTGTGGAATGTGAGACTTTCAGCTCATTTCTTCTGGGTTTTGTTGGTTCGTTGTGGGATCTTTTATGTTGTTTTGGTTTGTGTTTTTTCTAATTTTTGGCTCTTGTTCATTTTGATTTGGGTTGAAACCACAAGTTTTACTTAGGTCATTGAATATTGCTAAATACTAGGGATAGGTCTGAATAGTGAAACTCAGCTTTGACACTTGATGGTGCTGAAAAGAGCTAAAGAGAAAGAGCAGTTGGATAGACAAGAAGGAATATAAGGGAAAGAACGAAGAAAGGACAATTGATTAACACTGATAATGGATAGCCCATGGTATTAGAGTGAGACCCCAGATAAGGAAAACTGGTTTTCCAAAGCCATAGAGACATATGATCAAGAAAATGGTAAGAGATTTTGGCTATGTTAAAGGTATTAGCCTTAAGAGAACTTGGCATTAGGCTGTTAATATTTAAGAACAATGTGCATAACCTGAAAACAGAAAAGTATCTGATTACAAATGTGTGTGCTCATGCACACATACACAGAAGCACATATGGGATAAATAATTCTGTAGCACAACACAATATTATATTTACAACCATGCTGTTGAAGTATTTTAGCACAAATTCTGTTGCCGTGATGAAATATTTAGCTGGAATGATGGCACTTGGTATACATCATTGGAGTAGCAACTGTTAGTGTTAATATAGTACATCATTGATGTGACAACTTTCAGAGGATGTGTAATATATAACCAGAATAGTCCCATTTGGACATCAATATGTGGTATTTACTGGTACTAATAATGTAGTGGGTTTAGTTTCATACGGCAAATAGACATAATTCTGATTCTAAGCAGCAGTGGTTCTACTCAGTTTTCCTAACTCAGATTTTGCTTTAGAGTATTCAGCTTAACAGCCAATTGCTAGTTCAGAAAAGCAGAGGTCTCAATGTGCCAGCACTATGAGGATGTCTCCGATACCTCACCAAGTCTTAAAAAGCAAGAGACACTTATTTTTAAGGTGAACCATGCCCAATTTCTCCATAGACGGGAACATAGCTTACACGTAACCATCTCCGTGTAGATACCTGAATCTAAGCACCCTAATTTTTGGTAGCATCCTGCATATTTTAAGCAGTCTAATATAATGTAGTAGATAACTATATACTATAAAATATTCTGTAATCTTTGGCTTACAGTGCAAACCTATAAATGGTTGATATAACAAAAAATTGTGGTTTACCTCCCATTCCTTGTTATAAAATACACTCATTTTTTTCTTTCATTTAACCTTGGTGAGCTTCCCCAATAACTATAAAAATATTTTCTGATTGTATTTTCACTGTGAAATATATCCTGCCCCACAGCTGGCACTAACATGTCTGGTCTGTTTAAGTTTCACTTAAATCCTCAAAAGTTAACGCAAGTGGAATTTCTGTACTGAAAGCTATAAACACTATAAAAATGCTACGAGAGACTTCAGAGTGAACTGGATGCTTCCTGGTTCTGGAGCACTCTTCTCTTACAACGAATCCACTTCAAAACCCTTCAAAGTCAATGCAAAAATTCCCAGTGGCTTCGTTCAGCCTTTGCTCAAACTCTGTTTCTGACACACCAAGAAGACAGTATAGTAGGTGAAGAAAAAGAAGACAAGAAAAATCATTGTGCTTAATGGAATACAGCAATCACTGATACACAATTAGCTGCTTATTTCAGCACCATTTCCCAGCTATTTCATAGTAATGAATGGGGGCTGTATTTTTTGGAAGGTATTTGGTGATTTAATTAAACAAATACAGTTGAACAATTGGCTAGCTAATAAATCGTGAAGTATACTTGATTTAACAGTTTCTTTTATGTTTTAATTATTGATGCTTATGTCTTCAGTTGTAATATGTTGCTAAAACATTGTTAATTACTGTGTAAACATAACGTAATTTTGTTGAGAGCTTAAATAGTAAGTGCCATCAAAATAGCTCAAAATATAAGAATGCCTGTATGTTATTTTGCTAGTTACCGAATTCTAGTCTGGTCTGCTCTTGTCTGGTCTATTTTTGCTTTTCTTTCCTGTTCCCGTCCCCACGCCACTCTTACCCTCAGATATTTCAACCACTGTACAGGTTTGGCCTACCTCTCTTTCCAAATGACGTGCTACTCTTAACATTCATGTAAAATAATTCATTTTCACTTCTGTTCAATTCATGTATTACACACAGCCCTGGTATTTGGGTCCTATGAAAAATTGCTTTCCTTGCACCCTTCTTTCCTGCTGCTCATCATTGCTTCCTTGGCTATAAGAGCTACTCTCCTCTGAAAGCATTAGTCATTCATGAATAATGACATAAAAGCCTGGCAATGCTTTAGAAGAGGAGCCCTTTATTACACTTTTCTAACAACCATTAATATCTACAATACTCAGCAGTTCTCTGATTTTCTTTTGTGAAAGGACAAATCATGACTATATGGCAAAATGACATGGGGTCTGCAACTATTGCTACTTTCATTAATGCAGCTGAAATGCAAGGAATCAGAACAATAGATTTCACCTCTGCCTGATAGGGGAAACGTCTACATTTTCAAACACCTCTTATCTGCTTTCACTGAATTCATAAACACTAATTAAAGCAAAAGTCTAGCATCATGGTCACATCATTTTTCCTGATCCGTGTGTCTGAAAGAAAGCAAGGCTGCTTATATATAAAATAATTTCCTTCATGTAAAATACCATTAGAATTATTTTTCCCATAATAAAAAAAAGATACAGTTAGTAATTATAATGACCCTAATTCTTCTTCATAGGGCTGTAACCCACCAGGTTACAGAAAACCTAAAAGGTAAAGTCGATACATGCTGAAATGCATATCGGGCGGGGGAGCAGGGCGCAGAAAGGAAGGCTACTGTTTCATGGCAATCTAATGGACGATTCAAAATACAAATGTATATTCCCAAAGTGACATGCTGACTTTTGCTCTAAGGATATATCTTAGAGCACAAGTAGGAAGAAAAGTCAGTGATGCAAATGTATTGTCTGAACAAAAACCTTGATATACCTTACGTGCTATGCATACTTGTGCTCATTGACCACACTCTGATTAATTCCCTGTAAACCTGTATTTAGTATACAGTATCTGGGGTGTTTTATTAAATGTTGAGAGAATCTTAAAGTTGTACTGTTCTTGGAAGGCAGTAAGTCAAAATTTCTACTGCGCAGGATCAGCTCAAAGTTGTTGGGGAGAACGCTGAAGCTACATATGGAATTTGATTCTTAAAATAACTTCCAGAGCAGTCAATATGTCGGTACTTTCCAGACAGCCTAAGCCTGCAGGCAGGTGACCAGAACAGCTTGTCCAGAAGTGGTGTAAGAGTTCCTGCTGTGCCCTTCCCAGCAGTAGCAGTTGATATGACTGCCTTCCGGGCAAGAGATTCTACTGGCATGCCTGGAGGCAGGTCAACAAATGTCTATAAAAGTCTAAATTCAAAGTATTCATGTTCTAGCAAGAATTAGTTCAGAATGCATCAAGAGAGGGAATATATCTAAAGCAAATCTGTTAGCAGATAACTTCTCGGTGGCTTAAGAGATCAGTAGACTGGTCTCTATTGTCATTTATAATGTATGTGAGGACATCAGTGTACATCCATAACATTGTCAGTAATTTAAAACAATTTAAATTCCTTTTCAAATCTGAAAATATTAGAAAAAATAGCAAAATAGATTATTAGCAAAGACTGACACCTTCACTTTATGAAGTGTTGGAACACATGGTATAAGCTGTACAAAACAGAACTTTAAAAATAACGTAACAATCTATCAAGTTAACTGATACTATTATTCTTGCAATTATCATTTCCCCTTTTCTCCACCATGCTCTGGGCAGGGTGGGTGGAAAGAGAAAGGTTAATAAGCACTTTCCAAGGGCTGTTGTATTCCACTTCTACTGCCTATAAAGATGGTTATTGTCATATAAAGTAATGAACCTTGTAACCCCACATTGCTACAAGCCATTATGTAGAAGAAAGATAAATATTTTAAATAGATAAGATAAATATCCAAATATATTTTCAATATACTTTTAATTTATAGCTAGTAGTAGCTGAACTGGTTTTTAAAATCGTTATTTTCCAAACAGCAATCATTCATTTTGTATATAATTTTTTCTATAGAAATAAATTATATATATTTATATCCCCTGTCAGGCATCTTGCCTTGAAAAATATAATGTAATTTAATGTATGTCACTTCAGGAGAAGCCACATGGGAGGCACACAAAAGCAACTAGTGTTTTCCTCAAGCAGTGAAAGTACAGAGATTTTCAATATCTGTTTCCCATAGCAACCCACTTGTTGACCCACTTTAAGAAAGTTTTGTCCATTTGTACCTGATTTTTGATTTCCAAAGATAAGCAATAAAATAAAATTGTCATTACTGAGACATAACTGAATCCTAATTCCAAAAAGGACTGAATACAAAAATGCACTTTTTTTTTTGTATAAACCATATTTTGTTTTCATATTTTTTCGATAGCAAATTGTGTGTGTATGTGTAAAGATGTAATGACCATATCAATGTCATAAAAAATGGTACTGGCTTCTGTTATTTAAGTAATTATCACGCATGCCTTATATAATCATATATAGCTTCACCAGTATTTTTAAAAACAAAAAGTAAAGATTAAACTGACAGCTATAAATATGCTGTAACTATGTTACTATGTTAAAATGTGCAACCGTCAAAAAAGTTCATTTGAACTCCTAGACTCTTCATTGCAACAGACAATTGAGTCAACATACAGTTGTTTGGTTTTTCCTCCAAGAAAATGAACTGCGGCCTAACACATCACTTGAAAACATATTTCTGGGCATCTAGGAGAAATTTTCAGCTCTCACTGAACTGAAAATTGAAAAAACCCACAACCCTTCAAAACACCCTAAGAGATTTTTTGTAATGGTTTTGTCACTTCCTCACCTTCCTTATATGTATGCCTTTAGCGAGAATCGCGACTTGGGGCCGAGCTCCGCGTCGAGCCTGTTCTCAGGCTCAGCCGGCGGACGCAGGGCACCCGACGTGCGCTTCTGCCGAGACACGGGGTGGAGCTCGGTGGGCCGTGCTGCCCTGTCCTTCAGCCACGTCCCGCACAGCGTCCCAGATATCAGACGTTACTTTTCAGTGGAGGAACTTAATCACCTGCAGCAGAAGCAATCCTATTCCTGCACTTGATCTGAATGAGTATCGTCCCCAGTGGCTCTATGTCTGTTTAGGTACTTCGATATTCACAAGTTAAACTCTCTTAGAGTTTGATAACATATTAAGCAGCCTTTCTGTCTGCAATAAAGACCATGCCTTTTCTTTGCATTAGCGTGTATGGCTATTCCTTCCTCTCCACTGGACAGAGAAAGGTTTATGGCTAGTTATCTCAGGAATTTGGTGCCTCTTAAAATTGTCTATATACACAATGAGTACAAAAACGAACTCGTACCTAAGATCATGTAAAAAGTAACCTAAACAAATGAATTAAATGCATTTTAAAAAAAAGCATGCACCATGCATGAAGGCAGGATTGGAGGAATTTTTCAGTTTTAATTATATAAAGTTATCGACACAGGTGATTTTCAAGGAACCTTGATTACTACTCTCCAACCACTTTCCTTGTTAGAATTTTCTTTATTTCCTTTACTCGATACTTTAGAGGTTGAAAGATAGCTTTTCAAAAATCTTTTTTCAATTTTAGGAACATAACTGGTAGAAATGTGAAGATGCAGTCGAGGAATACATTTGTCTCCCTACTGATAAAAAGGCAGGTTATTCATGAGCTACTCAAATCATCTTTCCACACACTTGCCAGTAGGCAAGGTCAAATAATAGTGATGCTTGTTCCTTTTAATGTCAGTAGTTTACCTTTAAGGATCCTCTTCTGATATCGGGATAACTAAAAGCTGATGGGACTTCTGGGGTTACTTGTTGGATTTTTGAGAGAGGTGTTTTTATTTTTATTTTTATTTAAAGCAGTCATTTAGTTTTGCTCTTTTTATGTCATGATTATAATGCTTTCTGATATCATCCTAAATTTCTGTATATCTATTAAATAAATAAAGCTTCAGTTTCAGAATAGCATAGAGAATGATGAACACAGATAGCGAGAAGTACATTTAAAATGTGTTTCACTGTATCTTGGTATGAGGAAGGCTTTTATTAAATGCCTGCGACATGAAAGATTTTAGGAGGAGAAGTGCATTTTGGGTATGAGAAGAAGAGAAGACAAAATGAGCTGCCCAGGAAGACAGGTTAGTTTCCCTCTACTCATTGGCCTTTGGATATTTCAAAAATTCATTACTGGTACATTTTGTGTGACCATATTTTTTTCTGTTCTGTTCCATAGGAACGTAATAACCAGATAATCTTACGGAGCTTGTAGGATTTGTTCCATTCCTATTATAAGTTTAAGAAACTTTTCTGAAGTTCTTTCATCCTTAAATCATGCTGCAAGCAGTACAAGAAATAGTTTTCTTGGATTGTCTGGTATTTGTGGTCTCAATGATCCCAGACAGCAACTACAGTGACAAAAAGTGAAGCAAACTTTTATAAAACTCAGCACTAAAAGTTTAATAAAGTTGGCTAGAATTCTGCAGGGTGCTTGGTGTACCTCAGAAATGTTCATCTAGCTTGACTAGGGTTACAGCTGCATGTTATGTTGGCAGACAGCCTTTAGAGATACTTGAATAAAAATACTGAATAACAGAATTTGGTGACGAAGTGCCCAGAACTCATGATGTGATGTGTGATATGAAAGCGCACCTTATTTTCAATGAAAATTTTAAATTTTCAAAGTCTACTTACAGTCTGCGTATGCTGACAATTAGTAACAGTATTTGAGATATCCCCACTTTTCTATTTTGTTGTTAAAAAACTTCCTCAATATTTTTCATACTTTTCTGCTGTTAAATGACAATTTATATACTTAGTTTATCTGCTGTACTCTTCACTGACATTTATCCAAATGAGCAATTAGAGAGGTTTTGGTTAAATTTTGTTTGTATTTGGCAAATAGAACTTTAGCTTCTACAGCATTTAGGTTGGTGAAGAACCATCCACATTTTCAAATGATTTAGACATTAGTGGCACAAATGAATACTCCAGAAAATATCCAGGGAGGTCATTTAGAAATTTTAATGGATGTCTGTCTACATCCTTAAGGGTCTTTGAAAAACTAAGCTTAAGGCACTTACATTATTAAGTATCCAGAAACACCCAGTAACTGTTTTTGAAAATTCTTATAAGGCTGTGAGTGGATTATAAAGTTATTCTCACCCTGCAAGTCTGTAGCAGACATGGCCACAAGCGTAGTGGAAATTCACATTTGCATCCCTTCTCCACAGAGTCTTATATTGGATTAAAGATTTTTCCATCAATATAGCTGTCAAACTAAAATGGGAAGTTTACTTTGCCTTTCATAAAAGACCTGTGTACCCATTTGGTTCATTATAGTGCTTTTTTTCAAAATGTTCTTCATTGATTTTTTTTCACTATAACTGCAGTTTGTCTGATTTTTCGAGCAGATCAAGACTCTAATATTTACCCACTAGAACTAAACTTTATGTCAAGGAAATTAGTCCCTTGATAGTTCAATTGTAAGTAAACTTGATAGCGTCATGATAGCTCTTGAAGAGGCATATTACAAACTCCAAAAGCAACTGTTCCTTACAAAAAAAAAGCTAATCTTCAGTACAAGCCTAAGAAGAAATATTCTGTTCCCTTTGTAAATCTGCATCAAAAACTCAGTCATTAGAGTTGCAGGACATTTTCCCCAAGTGGAGACCTATTCTTTACACTGGAATTGGTTTGGTTTTACCTGTCTGGTTAGCAGTTGTACTGTCAGGTATTTTCCCTGCTCATTAACAGGTAACTTTGGAGGCATTTAAGCTCTGGTAATCAGGAAATGGGTAAGGAACTGACAGTACTGTAACATCACATGAATTAAATAGTGCATGGTAAAGAGGCAGTTTGTAAGTACATTATGGATTACAGAAAAAAACTTGATGAAAACCCTAAGGAGGAAAGAAGCTTAATTTTGAAAGAAATGCCATGTCTGCAAAAGAAACAGTGCTCTCCTATGTATCAAAGCAGAATAAAGTCCGGTAATAGGAAGCAAGCTGTGGTACCATTTCTTCCTCTGATAAAAATGGGATTTGTTGCAGACCATGACACTTCATAATAAAAGTTGTATTACAAACAGAGCTGGCTGAATACCACAAAAGAGCAACTTCCAAAAACATCTAGGATCATCGGGTCTTAGTGTTCACACGTTGCTGTGGAGGAAAACTTTAAAAATATTGTATTACAATCATTCGCAAGTGGAACAGGAGTTTCTACAACACTTTTTTTTTCCATGGTAAATTATATACATACATACATTCATACATACATATATATATATATGTATGTTCTATGAAAATACTCTTTATATAATTTTAGGTTTTTTCGAATTTGAACTGACCAAAACCAATTTCAACCGAGAAGAGTTTCAATGGAATCAGTTGAGCAAAATGCTGAACTGCTTCTTGCTTTCATTAAAATCCCATTTGGGAATTGCACTCTGAGCATCTATGCTCTTTTATGGGGCACATTTCTTTAACTAGTGTACCTAGTGGTAGCACTGAAAATATTACAATAGTGAAAATATTCATCTTTCTGTTGTTCAGTGTGATCAGTTGCCTCAGAAAATTAGCCCTATAAGTAATGTCAGTGTTCCAAAGGAAAAAGTATATTACTACAGAAGAAAAAAAAAAGGTTTATTTAAAGGAGAGCATGGTAAGCCAACTCAGTACATCTAGCAATTTTAGGATTTTGTAAAGGTGAGGGGTTTTTTAATTTCTATGCTCTTTTTTTTTTTGTCCAATTTTTTTATATCAATTTGAAGAAAAGGACAAAGATTTTATGACATAAATTCCAAATTTCATAATTAGTTGTTATCTTTTCACTAATGTATTTTCCTTCCATATTTCTTTGTCAATTGAGTATTCATCATAGGAATGCCCATATTGCACATGAGCAGTCAAGAATATCTTCCTTTTATTATCTGCAATCCAGCATTCATTATCACTGTCTTACTTTTAAAATAATATGCCCTATTTAGAAATAATAGCAATGTCATACGTTAGACACACAGTTGATATAACAGACTTGGGGGGGGGGCGCCGCCCCCC
>JAVKLA010000062.1:9782281-9793615 GCA_034782735.1 Sagittarius serpentarius | reverse complement strand
ACACAGTTTATATAACACACTTGCCCCCCCCCCCCCCCCCAAAAGAGAACAGTTTGCAAATATCCAAAAGCTGATGTGGGTCTGAGTACGCTGTTGTGTATGTTTCTAGAAAGTACAACTTGCATGCAGAAAAAAACCCCAGAGGATAATTTTGCTTTCTTTCTCATTCCAGTTACAAAAAGGGTGGGTGGAGGAGGGGAAGAGAAAATGCATTGCTTGGCCAGATTTACTTGCAGATGTACACATCCAAGATACGGAAAACTGAGTGAAAAAGAATTTAATGTTTCTTCTTTTCAGTTTCTGACTACCATAGCGCCATGCAATGTTGTAAATGGAGTTTCTGAAGCTTTTCCCCAGGTTCACAGTGAAAGCAGCAGTAAACAGAAGCAGTAAGATGGATGTATTGCAGAGTGGTGGGAAAAAGAGAGCTGGAGTATTTTTCGTAGTTTCTAGGCCTCACAAAATGCCCTTTTATCATCAAGGTTTTTATCATTGGATTAAGAAATAACAAAGAAATATAAATAAATATAAAGAAATATAAAAAACTTTAAACATAAGTCATATTGGTGGAGAAAGGTTTTAAAGCAAATGAGGAACTTGAAATTTTAGGATGCATTTTTCTGGTTTTCTGCAATATTCTTTGAAGTTAACTGTAGTAGGCATAACACATGATATGAACTACTAAACTTTATAATGTAAAAAAGTGCTGAAACACTTCAGTAGCTTCTGCACATCATATGCAAATTACTACTTTCTAATCAATAGGCATTTTAAAATACAATTGGTATTCTGGAGCTATAATATGCAATCTGTGCCACTGACGTTATGTATTCACATCATAGATATGAGCTCTAGAGAAACAATTACAATATATGCTGCAAACGCATATTAAAACGCAAATTACATTAAGGACCATGCTTTAAAAGGAGACGTAACCCAGGCTTCAATTTTGCACCTGCAGTCATTTCCAGAATCAACAGTGTGGACACATAATTGCAAACCACATGATTGCATTTGTTGCAACTGTTGAGATAGCTAATTTTCAGATTCAGTCATCTGGTTACATATTTAAATGCTGCAATTTGTGTCAACAATTATTAATGCCTATAATATTTCTGTTACAAATTTTATTTTGCTTATACAAAACCAGGCCTTAATATCCATGTACCTTATTGACTTCGGGTGCATTATTGGTTGAAGGAAAGGGCACTATTTGTAATAATATGAAAAGGAGCTTTCTTTTTTTAAACCAAATATATGTTTCTGGTGAAATTTCAAATTAATGTAATCTGTATTGCATCTAGACAAGCTGAAAAACATAGGTTTTGGCATAGAAGAAATGTTTGGGGGCAGGAGAGGTCCAAAGTGGGTTAAAGCTACTTACAGGTTTTTTTCTTCGAAATTTCCGCATGTTAGAATTTTCTTAGACCCTGCTGGCTGATTTTCTTAGACCTCTGAGGCTGGCTTGCTGCTATTAGCCGTTTGACTGTGAGAATGTTGTTCCCACAGACCAGCTGTGGCGTGTAGAAGGTGCTTGTTTCTGCGCTGGATACAAAAACCCCTGTGCCATCGACAGGCATCCTCCAGTATCCCTTGCTCTAAGACAGTTTTGTCAGGAACCTAGAAACAACCTGAAATACTACCTTAAATTCAGTGGAAGGTTTAGACCAAATGTTCTGGAGCTTAATGAAATATTATTTTTAGTGAATCTTGTCTCGGTCAGAAAAATTCCAGCTGGAACTTCTCACAGTCATGTTACCTGTCCTTTGACTTGCCTCATGCAATATTTCTTACATACTTGTAAAGTTTGTATCTGTGAAGATGAAAAATATCCAGTGAGTCCATCGTACTCACGTTTTTTAGCCTTCGATGGATGGATTAACTACATTTGGAAACAGATAGATAGGTTAATATGAATGCAGTTTTGTTTGGTCTTCCTCAAGACCAAACCACAGACTACTTATTTAAATGAAACACGTTACCTTTAACAAGCGTATTTGACTTTGTGTTTGCTAGTTGTTCGTAGTTACAGCTCAGCCATAAAAACATGAACATGAAACCTATAGGAGAAACACTAAATCCTGATTCTGCAGTACACAGAGGGATGGTAGCTTGCCACACCTCGATGGTACGCTTTCTGAAGTAGGCCTGTGAGGTCTTTATGACTTAAATCCCTTATTACATGTGTGTTATGGTTTTCTGGTTTGAGTTGTGGAAATAGCTGATTTCCTGGGTATTCAAAATGTTTTGTTTGTTTCAAATGAAAAAAAAAACCAACCAAACCCCACACATAAACCACGTACTCATTTACTCCTGTCCTCAGATTAGATTTCAAACCTGGGGATGAGGATTAGCCAAGTACTGCCGGCACAGATTAGCTGAGGTCCCATATGTGTTTACGGTTCATGTGCATGATAAACAAGGTGCAATAATCAGAGAACTGTGCATGGCTATGGAGTTTGCCTATTATCCAGTATAAAAAGAATTTACAGCACTTGAAAAGGGGTTAGGAAAAACGATGGCTCAATTACTGTCATCACTCAGGGTAGGATTTAGCTCACAGGTTAGGAGACCAATGGATATCTAGTTATGTAGTCAATGTTGTCAATGTTGCAAATAGATTCTCAAAAGCTGTTTAGCTGATCAGCCACCCAAACACAGGACTGAGTTTCCCAGAGGCATCTGTTGTCATTGTAAACACTGTGAGATACAGTCTTAGGCTTCACTTACCTCTTCATTTCAGACACGAGTGTCTCTGTAGGTTTTATGTTATATCTTTTAGCCACATAAGAATGCCTCGGATGTCCCAAAGTGTCAATAATGGCATTAAATACTTATGCTCTGGAATCCCACCTTAAATTTCGATGTTACGGAGGGGTGAACTGCTCTTTAACCTCCACTGACTATGTTGAATAAGCATGTGGGTCAGTTCCCTGCATGAAGGCACCTTGTGTCACGTTAGATGCTCTAAGTTATCCAAGGTACCCTCATTGATGCAAATGCAATGCAGAACCTATAGGAGAGCAGAATGCTAGTGGCAGGGCAGATGGAGAGATACTTGAGGGAATTTCAATTGACAGTGGGTATCTAATGCGCAAATGAGCTGATCTCTAGTTCACACGTGAGTATCTACATACAGACACCTTCATCTGCAAACAGAATCTCACTCTCAGTTTCATGGGCTTTTCGAAGTACTTTTTTTTTTTTTTTAATATATACGAATTCATATGGAATTCCTGTAACTGAGGTGAAAGCAACAGTGCTTGTAGAGACACCTGAAAAGGAGGACAGCCTGGTGAATATAAAGGTCTGGATCTTTAGCTCATGTAGATACATGTAGCTCTGGTGCCTTCAATAGAGGTACATTGATTTACATCATCCGAGGAGCTGACTGAGCTGTAACACAAGCACCGAGTGTTGTCTGAGGTCTGTATTCTGTGATACTAACAAGGCAACCTGTCATACGGCAAAACCATTTATCCTTAAAACTCAAGAGAAAAACAAAATTTAGTTGTCTTTCACTTAACTATTTTAAAAGTATTTGTGTACAAAGACATACTTCTTTAATCTTTCATGACCGTAAAATAAGGTATTTCTTGGAAAGACCTGCCTCAAAATTATTCGAAACTAGCTAAGTCTTTAAAATATAAAAAATCAAAAGGCAGTGATTTCAATTGTCAAAATACTGTTTTTTAGAAAACAACATGTTTATGGTTTACTATTTAAGAGAGAAAAAAATAGCTAATTTTGTAATCAGGTGTTGTTGACTTTCTAATAGTTATAAGCAATATCTCGATAACTCTCTGCCTATAATTATAACAGCATTTACTGTTAATATTATAGCTCTGTTTGTTCAGCTTTCCAATTAAAAAGCAACCTCAGTAAAAATTAATTCATAAAAGATCTGAAGTGAATCCATTTCCTTTTTTTTGGTGATGACTTCTTTGTATGCCCCTCAATGCATTATTTGCTTGTTTCCTTTATAGAACATTTGTGAATACAAATAAAGAAAGCAGTTTTGAATTGATTATTTTAGGCTTACTTTGTTCTCATATACACTTGTGCAGGTATGAAAAATAAGTGTCTACGATGGATTCACATTTTCCTTCAAAAGAAAAAGCTCACATTCCTGTACGTTTTTTGAAGAAAGGTTTTGTGTACTTGACAAAGCCACTGAGTATGGTTCAGACTAGTGACCGGAATGATTAAACACTGTCAAAAAGGAGCAATATTGTTCTAGTGACATCAATCAAATAGTAATGCCCTTTGACATTATTCCTAAAGGACTCTGAAAACTATAGCAGAGAGCTATGGGATGTTTTATTATTGTTCATGAAAGACTGAGCAGAATTTTTGAGTGGGCAAAGGGATTACATGGTACGCCATCAACACAAGTCTTACTTCAATATTATAATACTTTCATTTATATATATTTGTGGATTAGAATTTCGTTGTTTCTTGTCGAAGCTGGATGGGATCCTATAACAAAATCTTGCAATTTTTGTCCAGGCTCTGGGATCAGGAAACACCAAAGAATTAGGCTGTAGTTTAACCCTCACAGTAAAGCTCAGTAATTCATATCATTAAAGATTTCTATCCCAAAGTACTATGCCCAGGACAGGAGTACTTTTTACCTATAATTAATAAAAATATTAAATGCATTCTGAAGACATGCCCCAATTTTTGCTCAGCACCAAAGACATACTTGGTGCCACTCACACACGAAGTCCGGGACAGCAGTAAAGGCATCTTGCAACTTTCCCAACCTTTCCTACTCTTTAGCTTGATCCAGAGCTGAGATGGTGTCTAGCTAATTTGTGCTAGCTGAAGGGCTACTTAGACCTTGCCTTTCTTCACCTCTGGCATTTGTTCCAGAAACAACTAGAAGCAGCATGTCGTGAAAAATGTTCAGTATCATCTTTACAGCCCCCGAGAGATCCCTCTGCATTCCAGGAAGCCCTAGTGATCCCTAAGGGCGTTTTCCTGATGGTTTCTCACTTCATTTAAGCAAGTGGACTAGGAGCTAAACCTAGTACACATTTTTTATATGAGAAAAACTTCCAATTATGAAGAAGTTTGATCAACAACTTAATAAATATTTCAGCTCTCCAAATATAATTTTTGGCTATGATTCGCCATATTTTTCCTGGTAGATGGAATATAACTTACATTTATGACACCTGTCTATATTGTAATTGGAAACCTGGCTGCCACAGAAAATGATGTGTCGTGAGATAGTTAATTTTATTTTCTATTTTAAGTGGAATAAAAATTCCCTTCCCTTTATGTGGTCAGTTAACCTCTAGAAGTACTCTGTTTTTCCGATACTGGAATTCTATTGTTAGTGGAATAATGAAGAGAGGCTGGTATCCTGAAGACCACTGACAAAGAGAAACACATAGGATGGGATTATAAAATGGTCATGAAAACATACAACATCACCATTTGAACTAATTTTAATCCTTCCTGGGTTTAATCATTAACTACTGATTAATTCTACTAACTTCATCAGGTTGAGGGTTTTTAGGAATGATTTAGGTAGCCAGGGTTTGAATAAAAAGAACAAGACTTAGTGCTAAACAGTGTATGAGAATTAAACAGGACTAGCATTTGGTGTCATTTTATACCAAATTTGCAATAAACTGCATGAATGCAAGCAGCTGTATAGGAATAATTAAAATAAAAAAAAAAATAAAAGAAGAAAAAAGCAGCCTCAAATGTCTGTAATTGGAGCCGGTTACTGTTTAATCAACAACTACTTTAAAATAAGATATTTTTCATGATCAAAATGTCTACCTACAGGCTTTCCAGAAAATCTTTTTTTCTTCATTGCAGCTGAAGCCATATGCACTTCAATAAAGTGAAAGTAAATGCAACTCCCTGTGAAAGTTTAAAAAAAAAAAAGATTACAATGCTTATAAAATGCATTCTTGTCTATAATCAATGGTCTTTTATTCATGGAGTAATGTGTATTCTAATTCATGACTAAAGAGCTCAACAAAAGTTACAGCTTTGTTGCGTCTGAAATTTTTACAGTAAGGAATATTTGTGGAGAACTCACATTTAAAAAAATTAATAACAGCACACGGAATGAATGGCAGTATACAGTTAGCCCCAGGCATCTAGCATTGCCATTCACTGATAATTATGTAAGTATTCAATAGATATTTTGTTTTCCATTTGTCTGTGCTTTTTATTGAAATTTTTTTTTTTTGTATGATAGTAAATTATTACTGTGAGTATGGTAGCTCTGGGAAGGTTCAAACAGAGTAATCTTAAAAAATAAAAAGCTATAAGAGTCAAGTCTTTTTTATGTGCTTTCATAAAAGAAGGTTAAAATGCTTTAGGGAATATTCTTCTCCTTAGTATGAATGTGAATACTTCCCATTAGCCATTCTGGCAGTGCAGTATATGCACAGAAGGGGGAATGGACCTTTTCTGACGACTTTCCCCCCCCAAAATAAAGCAGGTCATTGTTTGTCTACTCCTTGGAACAGTTAGACTGGAACAACTCTGTCATAGATCAGTACAGTAACATTGGTAAATAGATTCAACCCAGGAAGTGTTCTGAATTTTTTTATATAAGCTTTAATAAGCTCATTGTACTTTGAGATCTATAAAATAATTATACAGTTGTATACTACTATGATTAGCCAAAATAACTTATTAAGAAATCATTTTCTAAGTGTATGTTTATAAGAATATATTGCAAGTAAAACTGAATGAGAAAACTGTTTTACTAAATGATGTCAAAGAATGTTAAAATTGAGAGGACAGGATTCAAAGATATTGAAAGGGAAGACCCTTTTTCTATCCTCTTACCCAGGTTTGGCCATTGGAAAGTGGCCATTTGGCCACTGAAAGATAACTTGTGCAATCCTAGGTAAAATATTACTTTGAATCAATGTAAAGAATGCCATGTTTTAATTTTTGCTTTCATGAAATTTACCATTTGAATAATAAATTTGGAAATAATACCTATATCCTATTTTTTTCCCCATTTGAAGATAAAATCTGTCAATGTTATCGAACGGTTGGTATACAAGGAATATCAACTGTTTTTACATGATTTTTTTTTTATATTAAATGAAAACCACTACCTTTACTGTCCTATGATTTTCAGTTCTATTGTCAGGACTCAGATCTCTGACTTGAATTTATATGATTGATTTGTTTTTTTAGTCCCATCTGGGCTTTCTTGATACTAAATCTGTATGTGCAGGAGTAAATTGGCTTATTTGTTTCTAAAGTCACCCTGGGTCTGCTATACAATGAAATGGTAGAAAAGCATGAATAGTCAAAACCTGCTACAATTCTGCCTTTTTGTCTCAGTTGACAGATTTTTTTTTTTTTTCTGAGGTGGTCCAGCATTAACAATCTAGGAAATGTTATAAAAGAAAGAATGTGCCTTACAGGTGTGCTTCTAGATAAGTATCAATCAGACTCTTCCATGAGTGTTGCAATTTTCTGTTCAACTGTTTTAAGGCTGTGTGTGAAAATAAAGGTAACCTTTACTGAACAATAATATTTACAATGAAAAAATGAACCCTTTTACAAATTCACTTGAATACCCTTAGGATAATAATATTAATAAAAACATGTCTGAAATCAGCAAATTGACTTGCTTAGTTTATTTCTTTTCTTGATCTCTGAAAGCATTCAGGTTACTTTTTTGATGTTTCTATTTGTGCCCTGAGGGCTTCCTAACAAAAAATAAGGCAAGTCTGGTTGATCATGAATTGCATCGAAAAAGCTGTGGAGAGGTAGTTGTAATCCGCTTGCAAGAATGTCGTGAAACCTTGCCACTGGTTGCGTAATGAACTTCCATTTACGTCACTGATCATAGTGCTAATCTGACAGGGGAAGAAACCTCTTTTTTCTCTGCTTTCCTTTCTACATGAATGCAAAGAAAGAGAAGGACATGTTGCCGTCATGAAAAAGAAACAATGAGAAACTTAATGCAAACATTGAACGGTATTTATTTACACACTGCAGTTTTAATGTTGCAATGCGGGAGTGTGCAATTGTACAGGAATTGTGGAGAAAAGTTAAAACTGAGGAAATTTTAATTGGAAGGAACTATTAAAACTACCTAACAATAGGTCAAAATTAGCATATTTTGTATCTGGGGAAAAGCAAGTTAACATGCATGGCATTTTGGAAGAAGTCACAACTTGACAGGTAGTAAACCATAGACTGAACTCGGGAAGAGAAGAAAATCCCATCTAGAATTGTAAGCTTTACAATGCAAATTTATTATGGATCACCTATTAAGCTTCTTAATTTGATAACCTGTATCAAAAGAAAAAAGTCTTTTAGGAACCTAATCCTATTCGCCTTATTTAGATAAAAATTCCCTTGACCTCAGTGTCTGGGAATATAATAAAAAAAACCCTCCACTGTCTGATCTATTTATGTTGCTGTATGCTAGCAAAACATAAAATTGAACTGAATTTCATATCTGTCTCCCAGTCAGGATCACAGAACAACTTGGTTCAAATACAGTAGCAAATAGTTGTTGCAAAACAAATGATAGAATGTTAGTACTTCTAGCTGTGGACATGTGAACATCAATGTGAAAACAATTACATATAGAGGCTGGCTCCAAACAGACCCTACAATGGTTCACTCTCGTTCATACCTAAAAGCAGTTGTCACAGTTGTTAAACATGCTCTCTAGTCTTGATGGAGACTTTTAATCAAATCGCGTATGCCAGGAATCAACTCTACATTAAAAATTTTTGTGTAGTGTAGGGTAGCTTTATGATCTGTTATCCAGGTATGTGTGAAGTAGCTTGCTTTTTCTCCGAATAAATAAAAGAGTCTAGAAGAAGTTTCCCAGTCAGCGTACTCTGAATAAGGCAGATCAGACAGTCCAGGGTTTGGGACTGAAACAGTCTTACTGTAGATCACAGACTAGGTCCAGGGCCTGTAACAACAACTGTGTACAGGAATGTAATGTAATTAAAATCTTCATTTCGTCAGGGTTTAAATCTGATAGTTTATTCCCATTTAACCCAGTGGTTCCCTTAGTAATTCCATGTATTTCAGACAGACTACTTCTGGTCATGATTTCTATAGACACTTTTCTGTTACAGTCTTTTCCATGTGAACCTCTTTCTGTACCATGTCCAGTTAGTTAGCTTTGTATCAGATCAATCATGAGGCGACTGGCACTCGTAAGGAAGGAACATGAAAAAATGATTTTAATCAGTTCAAACAAAAAGTGCAGCAACAGAATCCTGCAGAGCTGAACACACATCACAAAGAGATGGACACTGTCCGTATGAATAAAGAGAATACAAGATCCAAAGGGGAATAAACCTTGCAGATAGACTGAGAAGGGTAGGCGAGAGATAGCATAAGAAGGATTTTAAGAAAGAGAGGTAAACGTGTGTGGACGGTTAACCCTGGCTAGCAGCCAAATGCCCATCCAGCCACTCGCCCACTCCTCCTCTTCAGTGGGGCGGGGCAAAAATACTACGACAAAGCTGATGGATCCAGATGGAGACAAGGAGATTGCTTATCAAGTGCTATCATGGGCAAAACAGACTCAACTTGGGGAAAGGTAATTTAATTTATTGCCAATTAAAATAGATTTGGCTAGCGAGAAACAAGAACCAAAAAACCTTGAAATGTCTCTTTCCTACCCTCTTTCCTAGGCTCAGCGCTCCACTTCACTCCGTCATTTCCAGTTCCTCTAACTCCTACCCTGCGTGCCGCAGGGCGATGGGGAATGAGAGGTTGTGGTCAGTCCCTACCAGCTCCACTCTGCTGCTCGTTTTCCTCTGCTCCAGCGCCTGGAGCGTCTCCTTCTCCTCTGACCTTGGTGTTCCCTCTGCTGTTTCCCACTTTTTATTTCCTCGCTCTTCCCTGCTCTCTGGTATTTTTGCCCCATCTTAAATACACTCTGCCAGAGGTGCCACCATCTTGTCTGAGGGGCTCAGCCGTGCCCTGGTGGGGTGGGGGGGGGGGTTGGAGCCGGCTGGCACCGGCCGCTCCTGACAGAAGCCGCCCTGCAGCCCCCGCTGCCAGCGCCTGGGCACCTGCACCCGCTACAACAGGTAGTAAAAGCTGAGCAACTGTAAAAATGGCGGGACTGAGAAAGAGAGAGTGGTGAAACTTCCAGGCGGATTTGGAACAAAAGAATAACAAGTCCTCTTAAGGGAATTGTTATGATTAGTCTAATAAAAAGGAAAATAGCAATAAATGTTTTACATAGGAGGCAAACAAGGTAATTGAAGGCTAATAAGTGCTTGCGGCTGTTTTTAAATCAATTAAAAATGCCTCTTTAGGTGCTATGAAATGAATGCATTTCTTCATGTGCCCAGATAGTAACAAATGTCAAAAACACAATGCAGACAAAATAAAGGAGAAAGAAAGCATGCAACACGTTTGACCACGCAAATCAATACATACGTTTTCAATTCTGCAAAACCCTCTTGGTTTCCACACTGACTTGCTCCATATGTTTTCTTTAATCTTGAGAGAAATTATATTTTATTAATGGCAGATAAATAACTAGGACATATTCCCTGGTATATTTTGTAAT
Organism: Sagittarius serpentarius; assembly: GCA_034782735.1. Taxonomy (NCBI): domain Eukaryota; kingdom Metazoa; phylum Chordata; class Aves; order Accipitriformes; family Sagittariidae; genus Sagittarius; species Sagittarius serpentarius. Next base: position 9,783,063 of record JAVKLA010000062.1, on the reverse strand, counting down.
TATAATAATTGTGAGAATGAGAGAAATAGAAAGTACCCCTTCATTGCAAAACTAATAGGAATATTCATTTTCCATGCTTATAGAGAAAAAAAAATGATAACATTTGGAATATTAGGCTAAATGATTTTGGACTTGCACTACTCCTGATTTGTGAAAAATTAAGCTGAGGCTTGAAATAACCCTGTATGGAGTTCTCAGAACTTCCTCTGGCTGGCAGCTGCTGGAGAGCAAAGGCTGGTCAGGCTGCGCCCACAGTCAGACCTGTTGTGACAGCGACCTTCTTCGCACGTTTTAGGCCAGAGAGTTCAGTTAGACTCATCCAATCATTTTGTTATTGATCAGACACATTTCTAATCTAATTTTATACTTCTGTCAATATCGGTATTGTTGATTATTCTGAATCCTGAATTTTTTAATCAAATGGCATTCCATTAAATTATATGGAGTTTCTGAGTTAAGTAGGTAAAGCCAGTTTATTTAATGGTGTTTTTTACTATGCCAAGGCCCCCCCTGCCCCCTGCAAAATTTTTGGAATAAATTGTTTCATTTAACACAAAATGAATTCTTTATTTTTGCTTTCCTAATAACTGTCATGCATTGGCTTTGGGGGAACAGTTTTCCAAATAGCTAAGGATAATGCCTATTTAATTTTGTTGTTTTCACATAATAGGTAATCGTTGTCCAAGTCTGCATAGATTACATCAGCCATTTAAGATTTAACATTTTCCTTGAGCTATGGCTTGCCATAGACTGTGTATTAGGAACGATGAACTACAGCAGGG
>JAVKLA010000062.1:9758028-9768239 GCA_034782735.1 Sagittarius serpentarius | reverse complement strand
GGCGACTGCTGTGGACCTGTCAGAGATTCCACAAATAATTCCCCTGAGGGTCTTAGGGCTTCTGCTGGCTTGCAGAGCTCTCACCCCCAGTTAACAGCTGATAACAGTAACTCTCCAACAAAGGGGTTTAACAAAGACAAAAAGCTCAAGTTCTGAAGGTGGTGAAGAAGGAATTTTTCCTAAAGATATCTGTAAGGGTTGTTGGGAGCTTTATTTGTTTCTGTTACGTTCTTCTGCGATTTGAGGTGCAACTGACTCCCTGGTAACATCTGAGAGTTTTCTCTAATAAATTCATCCAGCGATGTAGTGTGCTGACCAGTGCCTTTGATCTCCCGTACTTCCTTTTGAGGAAGTTTGTATTCCCATTCTGGGAACTTTTGCTCTGTAGATCTAAGTTCTCTGTAAGACAGGAGGAGTGTTTTCTGACCTACAGTGAATGGAGGGATGTGAAGTAGTTTGTGGACTCTTTTGGATATAATACCTGCTATACAGCTGTAAAGCATTAGGTCAACAACCCAGATGATTCCTTTAAAACCTTGGTTACCCTGAAACTGGGAAGCAGAGTAAAATGTCTTGACCAGGCTGACACAGCTAGTCTGTGGGCAATAACCGTTGAATTCAGTTTTCCTGAGTCAAATGTCAGCTCTGGTATTTAGCTGCTTTGCTATTGAAAGATTACCTACCCGATGAACACACTGAGTTTTTAAGAGTCAACTATATTTTCCTTAATGTAAACACATGAGAGTTTTTTGGAGGATATATAAAAATAACATTGCCTCTTTTTCCTTAGAGAAACTGATCAATAATCCTTCAATATTTTACCATTTAAGACTACAAAATTTTAGATTATATTAACATCTTTTTGATTAATTATTTGGCTCTGGGCTTTAAATATTAAACTGAAATGGATAGTAGTCCACTGTGTAGTCCTAAAATGAAGCTTTGTGGTGCGCGTAAAAGCACTCATACAAAAAAAGTCTTTCAATGGTCTTTCACTAACAATGAGAAAACATTTGACTTACAATTTCCATTAACCATAACCTTACTTTCGTTAGTTTTCTGAATTTACTAATGCATTTGTAAATTTACCCCACAATGGTAGTGAGTTTCATCTATAATCAGTAAGCATATAAATTTTTTATTTTCTAAATATATAAATAAGCATATTTTTCCTAGGAGTTAGTGAAAAGCTGTTAGGTCATTACACTGTTCACTGAGAGTCATTTGGGAACTGTAAGACTCTACATGGTTCTCATTAAGTGAAATATCTGCAAAGATAATACATTATTGTGTAGGCTGCTTAAGAAATTGGTATAAATTAGCACTTTAATATTTGACCTAATATGAATTGATACAATATAAACTATGTGCAAACATCAGGATTAATAGATTTTACAAGCTTGTCTGAAATTAAATTTGAAAGTACTCTGAAAAAATATTTTAGTGAAAATCTTCATAGCTTGGGTCTGCACTGTGAACCCAGTTCTAGCCTAAGGATCCAGCTGGATGTTGACACACAGGGATACCACCTCTCTGTCCCTCTAAGACCTACTTTTCAAGGATGGGAAATGCATATTTGTAAGCCAGAAATACATGCATGGAACACTCTCTAACAGCTCTCCACTTCTGGACAAGAAACGCAATTCGGCAATGGGTTGCACCGTGGCTCACTTGCCTGTTCTCTACATAAGTTAGGCAAATTACTGATCATTGGGACCAGGGATTTTCTCAAACTGTGAGAAACTACTTCAGGTCTATCTATGTCTCCAAGTTAAAAGAATAAATAAAGGTAATCAAAGCAGAAGAAATAACTGTCTGGCATATCACCAGATTTCTCATTTAGAAATTTCTGTGCTAAACACTTAGTCTAATTTCCTAAGTAAACAAATATGCCACAAGAACTTTATAAACAAAGCCACTGATTTTAAAGACTAAAAACAATGGTATAAATGTTATAGGCCTGTAAATGTCTAATTTCATGCTCTTAAAAAATGGGGGGAGAGGGGTGTAATCAATATTTATTCTAATGAATCAAACATTTATGAACCACATTAGAAGTTTTTCCTTCAAAACTCCTTCTTCCTTCAGAACCTTGTTAGATATAATCATATACATGGCCATGTAACGAAAGTAAACTAAGAGTTTTAATGTGAAGTATATTTTGTATACTCTAAATTGCTCTTGCACTGCCTTTTGAAAACCTTTCAGTTTTTAATAGTCTTCTCGAGTTATGTCTACCTGAAAGGCATTAGTCTTTCCGTTAGTGATACTACGTTGTATGTAATTCTACGTCACTTTTCACTGGATGCCTCCCTCAACACACTTGTATGTATCCAATGATTTTGTTCTCCCACGTAACATAGCCAGGTGTGATTCTGTAATATATCTATGAGAATGCATGTTTATGTGGCTATCTTTCAGTCTCCCTTTAGCTTCCTGGTTCTCCATCACTCAAGCCCTCATGTTCTTTCTTGTGAATGTGATCTACACACTTTATTGCAAAACATATGGCTTGCATTTGCCAGTCTTAAAAGATACGAATGTTTACCGTTTAAACAACTGAGATAAAACTTTCCATTTTCTTATCTTCCTTCTAATCCAATAGTTAATCTAAGACAAACACCATCAAAACCAGCAGGAATGGCTTAAGAATGAAATAAAAAAACAGAAAATCTTTGTTTATTAAAATACTTACCCTATTGGCATATTTGACAGTCCCTTTTACTGATCTTGTAAAAAAATATTGTTCTGGTTATTACAAGTTAAAAAACAGTAAGTTACTAGAGGCAGTTTTAGCTTAACTAAACTGTTGATTCCTTTGTTAAATATGTATTCATAAAATTGAAATGCTTCCAAGAAGTTTTATATTGATACACTTCTTCCTGGATACCACAATAATTATTTTTTTTAACCGCAGCATGAAGCACACACTTACCTTGAAAGGACAGTTCTGCACAAGTAGCCTGTGAACTGCAGAATGAATCAGAATATGAAACATGGAGCAACTCTTGCCAACTCTTGCTTATGTTAATAGCCCTTATTCAGGAGTCTTGCTGACCTCAGTGAGATTCACGATACACTTATGCATTAGTGATGTCAGAAGGGCTGATCTGAAGACATTTCTGGAGCAGCACCTGGCTCTGTTGTTTGTCCTAGTGACAGCTTTTCTAATGAGCCTGCAGGCTTGGAGTCCTTTTCAGCTCTGGTTGTGGTCTTGCTTTTCTTGATGTTGAGAAAGCAGTGGCAGTGAGGTAAAGCCTCTGTTTCGACCTCTGCAGCAGTGACCTCAGTAATGGTATCCTCTAAGGTGGTGACGGGAGTCTCGGAGGTAAAGTCTCCTCCTTGTGTCCTGCCTGGGACAACAACAGAGGCTTCCTTATGTTGGTTGCGGTGGGGACTGGGTGCCGGTTACCTAGAGGCTGAAGGAGCTCAGAGGCTGTGTTTGCCCCTGTGCCCTGGCCAGGGGACCTGCCGGCCCCATGACTGTTTCCCTGCCTGTAGCTCACAGCCTAACCTCCAAGTCCACGGCTGTGCACAGCAGGAGCTGGCTGGTGGTTACCTGTTCCTTCACATCCCAGCAGCTCTTATCCTGCCTGGTGTTCAGGCATTGTTCCAGAAGGACGGAGATATCCTGCCCATGCCAAATGGTGGCCCATCATTCCCGGTTACGTGTTTGGGAGCATATTAAGTACAGATTCGTTCTGCTCATTGTGGTGCATGATGTGCCTAAAGGCATGAGGATCAGAGTAATAGTGTCTCCCATGCTCCAGAGGAGTCTTCTGCTCCCTGGGTTCCAGCGTGGAACTACAGGGTGCAGTGCCCTCGTGAGCCAGGATGCAGAGAGCTTTGGCAGCGGGAGTGCCTGGCAGAGAGTGCTCAGAAAATGTCTCCGTCGGACACAGGTATAAGGTTTAGTTTCACCTCTAAGGTCCCAGCTGCCATAACACCAGGTCCTGTTGTCCACCCACTGACCTCCAGAGAGGACGCTATCCAGGGGGAACGAAGGGCTGTGCTGCCTAACATCTGGATATTTAGCATCTGTAGCATCTGTAGATACCTGACACCTAGTTATTCCTTGCGTCCTTCTAGACATGGGAGTGAAATACCAACAACTGAACTGTTCTTCTGGTTCAGGTGCCAGGCCCACTACAGGACTATACATCAGTGGACCTGCTGCTGGGAGAACTGTTTCCTCTGGGAGCTTCTGGGTGCACAAAGGAATAGGGTTGACTCAAGATGATGCTTGGAGTGCCAGGGTTCTCCACTTCAAGAGGTTTAGACTGGACAGAGACATATAAACCTGCTTTCCTGGGCTGAGAGAGATAAAGAAGGTTAGCAAAGATGATAAACATTTTAATTTTCCTAGAATGCTTGAAGGTAGACTCCCAAGTCTGCTTTCCTCACGCTGAGTGCTGGTGTAGCGTAGTTGGTGTGTGCAGGGCTCTGAAGGCAAGAAAAGAGCAGAGCGGGGGCTGCTGAGCTTCCCATCAAGGAAATGTGGAATTTGTGCTGTGTGCCTTGACTGTGTGTTTGTATGTGTGTATGTGTGCTTGTTAATGTAGAGCTACCAGGACAAGTCTTGGTTGTAGGTATATTTTTTTAATTAACATGTCTTTTGGAAAGCAGAAAGGCAGGTGAGACAGGGCTGCCTGATACCTTTCCCAGGGAAAGAGACAACCCTTTCAGTGAAGACATTTTTCCTAATATCCAATCTAAACCTCCCCTGGTGTGACTTGAGGCCGTTTCCTCTTGTCCTGTCACTTGTCATGTGGGAGAAGAGACCGACCCCCACCCGGCTACAGCCTCCTGTCAGGGAGCTGCAGAGAGCGACAAGGTCTCCCCTCGGCCTCCTTTTCTCCAGGCTGAACAACCCCCGTTCCCTCAGCTGCTCCTCATAGGACTTGTGCTCCAGACCCCTCACCAGCTCCGTTGCCCCTCTCTGGACGCGCTCCAGCACCTCCATGTCTCTCTTGTAGTGGGGGGCCCAAAACTGAACACAGTATTCAAAATGCGGCCTCGCCAGTGCCGAGCACAGGGGGATGATCACCGCCGTAGTCCTGCTGGCCACACTAGTTCTGATACAAGAAATGTGCGAAGAATGACATCTGTCCTCTGTACAAGCAACGCAGAGCCTCCCTGTTTTTTCCAAAACTGGAGGTGAAAGAAAGCCCCTGACCTGTGCCTGTACAGGCTGCAAATCTAAGAACGGGTGACTGCCCTGTGTGGACACAGCTTGTGCAACTTCCACCAGGACGTTCAGTGTCTGTGCTGTTTGCCAGCTCCTCATCTCCCCTGCTTTTCTCCCGCTTCTGTATTCCTCTGCATATGCTGTGCTTTGTCCGCAGAGCTCTTCCAGCTTTGCTGTGCTAAGGGCGCAGCTTTGCAGTGTGAGCACATGAAGGAACAATTCACCATGTAACATGGGGTGTGTGCCGGTCCCACAGAGCACAGCTGGCTGTGCCTGGTGCAAAGCCCTCCGCTGAGCCGGTCCTCTCGGTGGAGCGGGGTTCTGCAGGGCTCGGTGTCCTTCAGTGAGCCCCTTCCTGGGGGCAGAGATACCCCTCTGTCTTCCCTCTTATATGAAGTGTCTGAGAGGGAAAAGTCACTGAGGGAGGAGTGGCAGTACTGTTCAAAGTGTCTGATGTTCCATGGGGTATAACTAATGAGCAAAGATCAGTTTTCCAGAGACTTTCTGGAGAAGGGAATAGTCATAGTCGTGAGGAAGGGAGCATGGTGCAAGGATGCATGTCAGGATATGGGAGGAAAGGTTTTGGTGCAAACGTCTCAGAGAGGCTGTCCTATATGAGAGATCCAATGGCAGATGCCTTTGAGCTAAATTGTTTGGTATCTATTTGGGGACTGTGGAGTGGAGAGAATAGATGTCTTTAAAGGTAAAGTGAACTGCCTGTAAATATAAAGATTCAGAAAAATGCTGAGAACCTCCCTGTAGATGCTTTTATTTCAAGCCTAATCAAACATTAAAAGGTGGCTCACCAATACCAAGTAACGAGTTTACATTTTGCAGAATACTTTCTTTTGTCAAGTGATTCATTAAATGACCAGCTGGTTCAGGCAACAAAAAATTACTTTGTTTTGAACACATTAGTAGTTCAAGAGTTTAACCAAAAGTAGTGTCAGAGACCACAAATAATATATTTCTTACCAAGCTGCTTTACTTTCCTTCTGGAGTGATAACGTAACAATGATGCGTTGGTCATTTTCTGATAGAAATCTGTTGTCAAAAGATCTAATGTTTATAAGTGAAGGAATTTTAGTCAAATAGGGCTAAAGATTGTAAGAAACTCTTATAAGTCTCTGAAGATCTGCTTTAAAACTCTATTATAAGCTTTTTTTGGCTCTCTTTCAACCAAAACTACCTGTAAGCTTTCAACACATATTCTAGAGACTGATGAAATATTAAAAAGGAAGTCATTAGTCTTTTTTACAAATTGTACTTTCTTCTTAGTATGTCCTCATGTGGTTATAGATTCCTAATGATCTACTAAGGTCAATAAATTGAAAGAGCACTTTCAATTTCTAGACATTCAGTTCAAAAGTCTTTATGCACTATTACTAAAAAGGTTTTGGTCTATTTCAACTGTATGTCATAATTATGCTATAAATACACAACTAAGTAAAGCATAAAATTAAATCATTCATATAATGTCACCATTTAAGCATATCAGTATATTTGAAATTCTAACATACACAAAACTGCTCCTACTCTATCAATGGTACTTATAATTTTTATTTGCCTGTCTTTTTTCTGACAAAATTATTTTCACTTTTATTAATATAGGAATAGAAATAAAACAAAAGGATTATAAATAAATAAAAATACAACATAAAAGTGGTATATCAACAAAGGAAGCTGAACTTTAAGTGCTATTATTCAGTAAAGGGCTTTTCAGTGACATTTTTTTAATGGAAATATGTTAGATACTATCACTTCCATTGATTTGAGTGAGAACTTTTAAGAACCAAACTGAAAATATTACAACACCTTTACAGTCACAGCTTAGTGAAAAATAATTTCAGCTACTCATTAAATTAATCTTTCTTCAGGTATCTAAGTATCATAAGTACTGAGAAGTATCTGAATTATTCCGTACTTTTTTATTTCATGTTGAATTATTTTTAAGATTAATTGCTGTCATATCTGAATAAATATCTGTAATACTATTGAACAGGGAAAGTATACAAATATGTAAGGGTAAAATATGCAACTAGTCTACACTGCCATTAAATATTTAAAATAAACATCATAGTATGCATAGTGTGTATTTCTTCCATGCTTGACAAAAATTAGCCTTTATTTCCTTTAGTGGTAAGCTAGCAGTAAAAGGCAAATTTTTTACACTTTACTTACCATGAATTGACAGAGAATTTTCAGTTTTCTGAAAGATCTGATCAGAAGCTCTCATGCAATTCTAAAACATCTTAGCTGGCTAAAAATGTTGCTCTGTTTATTCCATCTTTACTTTGTTTTATTATTTTGCTGCAAAGTGATCACCATGGACAGTGCAGAGTCAGGAAGAATGTAAACAGTAAATATCTAGGAGTTAAAGAAAATAACTAAAACTCAATGTTTTCAAACACTACATTTTTGGATTATTTGTTTTTACCTGGCAGTGAGGCTGGTTTCTGACTGAAATTGATACTACTTATCCACTCTATAGCAGAAGAGAACTTCGATAATTTTATAGCGTTTGTGCAATTAAGGTAACAAAGTCTGGTACTTTTAATGATATTTACTAATGGATCAGTACTTACCAACTCATATTTTTGTTTCTGTTCTACTCCCAGCTGTAGTGGAGCATTGTTAGTTGTCATAGTGATCGTAGTGTTAGTGGGATTAAAAAAAAAACAAAAAACTTCCTGTCGTTCACCACTATTAACCTTAAATTTCCTTCTTCTTTCTCTCTTCCTGCCCTCTGCCCTTCTTTTCTGTATGTACAGATGTTTGGGAGACTGAAAAGTTTGTTAGATGCAATATTAATGCATTGGATACGTGTAGCCTTCCATTACTGTGGACTAAGATTCTGTTGTTCTTTTGCCCTTTTTACAGTGTGTATGGAAAAGGTGTTACAATACATCTCATTTGCTCTTTAGTAAATGCTAATTGCAACAGTGTAGTATTTGTAGATTTCTGATTGATACAGTTCTATTTTGAAACAGTTTCAAATTTGGGGAAAGCATTACATGCATGCAGGAAATGAGAAGAAAAAACTCTTTTATTGGACCAGCTTGTTTCTACGTGGCTTCACTGGCCATGTAGACCTTTTCCCAGCACAACCTGTCATGGTGTGAGTCGCTTACTTGAGTAGCTCTATGGCACTGCAAAACCCTGTAGCTGTTCACCTAGCTCTAATCATTGAATTTGAGTCAAAATATACTTGAAATTTTTATTAAGCTTATGAAAAGTTTGTCCTCTGGAAATGTTTGGGGGTTCAGATTATGGGTTCGGGTTTGCAGGGTTTTCTGCTTTCCAACACCCCCCACCCCCTGCTTCCCAGGAGATCACCTTATTGCCACTTCTGACATTTGCACAAGATTAGCACTGGAATAACTTTGCCAGTCTGCAGGGAGCAATCGTTTCTCCTGCACCGGTAAATGAGAAAGAGCATTTTATTCCAGAAACCTAGCTACATTCTTCTGAATGATAAATATATCAACTTGTTTACATTTCTGCTGAAACTGAGAAAAAAAGGAGGGGTTTGATTTGAACACATATGTGAAAACCTTCTGTACTATTTGAACGCAGCTACGCAGTAACAGCTATTAGAAATTCGTCTTTCCAAATGGCTAGGACAGATGATTGAAAAGATCAAATGGCCTTTGACAGACACTGATCATTTAAGAGGAAAGCTGCCCTTCTTCTCTAATATAAAAACAGAGAGTGGCTATGTAAAACTTTAGAATGCCAAAGAATAATGTTCAACAGGAAAAAAAGAAGCAATGCAGACAGGTATTAAAAATGGTCTTTGGGTAAAAATGGAAGATATAGCTAAGGTTATTGAAAACTCCAAGTTTAGCTTTTCATGTCTTACTAAATTCTAAAGGTAAGTCTCTCACATGCTTGCATTAGCAAGCATTTATTTATTCACAGACAACAGAAGAATATTAGTTTATGTTATGGGCCAGTTTTGAAGTCCAGAAAAATTGGAGTTCATGTTAAATTAGTTCTTTAAATCATTCAGATAAAGCTTGAAATGCTACAGCCCATACTGCAGACATTAAAATGTCTCTATTGCTATGAAAACCAGTGAAGGCTGATATCAGCTGCCAAATTTAAAGAAATATATCTTTTACATGTATATTATATAATATATATTTTTATTTCTTTATTTTATTTTCCTGGACTTAGACAGATTCATAGATTTCACTAGGCAAATTAAATTTAACACTTTCAGGAATGAGTTTATAAATTTCTGTAACAGTTATCTTTGTTCTCTCTGGAGAATGTCCCCCTGTTTACAGTTTAGAAACTCCCTTTGCTAAAAGAGATGAGACCATGTACAAATAGCCCCTTCCGTCCTCTGCATTCCCTCTTAAACCCTTCGGAAACCCTGGAGGTTCACACTGGGCAACAAGAGCAGCGGCTGCATAGTGCCGTGATAGGCTGGCTTGGCACAGCGTCCCGCACAACTAGCAGAGCTTTGCTCTACAAAAGGTACGCGCTCAGTGAACGGCCTTCAGAGCAGCTGCCAGCAGGCATTTCTGGCAGACGACTAAAGGAGACGTGTGCCATGTGAAAGGCTCTTGCTAGGTTTCAGGGTATTAAAGGGTCAGCACTGGAAGAATGTGGCACAGAGGCAGGCTTGCCTATCATCCATGATGACTACTAGAAAAAGAAACATCTCCTTCATGATTATTGTAAAGATTATAAAGAACATCTAGTTCAGTTCTAGAAGAACACCAGAATCTGTCCATCATAAGATACTGCCCTTAGTACAAGGAAATCTGGAGACAATATTTTACGGATAGGCAACATATGAAAATCTAAGCCATTTCAACAAAGCATTTAAGAATAATTTCCAGGTACAATTCTGAGTCATTTTATTCAGAAGCTTATATGCATCAAAGAAACACTCAGCAGCAGCTTCAGATATGTAACTAGTTGTCCTGGTTTCGGCTGGGACAGAGTTAATTGTCTTCCTGGCAGCGGGGACAGGGCTGTGTTTTGGGTTTAGCAGGAGAAGAATGTTGAT